>JANPWX010000076.1:5361330-5431705 GCA_024734555.1 Trochalopteron elliotii
CATCTTAGTTACGACTTACTTCACCGGGCGGGGCGACTCGGGGCCCGCCCGCCGCCGCCCCGGCACCGGGCGAGCCGTGCCTGAGGGCAGAGTGGGAGTCTCCCCTCCGGGAGGTGCGGCCCGCGGGCGATTCACTTCCCGGAGGCGACCGCGGTGTCCCCTGAAGGCTTATAAGAAAAGCAAGTGGGTGCGGGTGTTCATCGAGAAGAGTGGGGATGGCGGCTTCCCCAGAGCAGTGGTCTGGGGAGGAGATACTGTGAGTGACAGAAGTGGTCGTGCCACCTGCAGTGTGCCAGCTCCGGCTGCCCGCTAGACATGGGAACGGTTGCCGTGAGGTAGACGCCAGGGAGTATACCGGTACTAAAGAAGGCAGGAATGGAGGTGGCAATACTGTGGTAACCAGCCAGTTTTGGCTGCTTCTAAAATTCCTGCGAGATTGGGGATGAAACTGACATGATATTAAAGGACCAATTGGAAGGGGCAGTGACAGTGTATTTTGTATTTGGCTAGTACATGCCTTTTGGACAGAAACACTGCCAGGAGTGAAGACATGATGAGTTGACAGCTTAGCACATTGTTCCAGTGTTTACTCTCACCCTCATGTCTAAAAATGCGTTCTCATTTCTAACCGAGGCTGGTAGGCTTCAGTTCACACTCAGGGATTTCTGCCTTCTCCTTAAAGACACCTCTGGGGTATCTGGTGACCACTCCTATCATCAAGTTATGTCAGTCCTCTTGGTAAACCAAACAGGTTGAGCTTCTTCAGCCTTTTGCCATAAATTTCCTTTCACATTCCCTCACTCAAAGTTGTACTTTTTTTGTCTGCTGTGCCTTGAACGTTTTAGAATCTGTTTCAAGCACAGGTACCAACATTTTAACTGGATGGCAGGGTCATCAGTATAGAGGGGATTTCATCTATATATTCTTGTTTCCCTATCCACTCTCTATAAACTGAAAGATCATTTTTAAGTCAAGTTGCCACAGTGTCATGCTTAGATGCACTCATGTCACTCTTGCACAGGTGACGTAACCCTCCTTCAGGTCCATTGGAAGCATGTTAGCTGCACACACTGACACCAAACACAAGAAATTACTGGGAATGCCCTGGTTTGTCAGACCTTGTTTCAGGCAAGTATATTTGCAGTAGCAGCTCACCTAGATACAGTCACAGCTGCGTGGCTGAGCCATGAGCCTGCGATACAGCTCAGTTTGCCCCTGCTGCCCATGCCCCTGCTGCCTCCCACCATCACCTGCCTTGGCCAAGACATTTCTCCTCTTCCTGTGCTTTCCATGGAAATCAACGAAGCCCCTTCAGCCTCTCCAATACTCCTTAGTCACCATCATGCCAGCTGCTTCCCCCCTCAGGATGCAGCTACTCCCACTCAGTCCAAGATCAAAGCTGGTAGCCCAAGCCAAGACATCCCCTCCACCCCCAATCCTGTAGGTTTTCAAGATCTGTAACTTTTTTGATATGTAATATGCATGTAGCATACAGGAAAGTTCAGTCTCATTTTTGCCCATGAACATCATTTTAATGAAGAATAAAAAGTCCCCATCAAGCAGGTACAAGAAAGGTTATAAGAGGGCAAGCAGTAAGACTAGATGCTAGGGCTGCAGTTGCAGGAGCAGTCTTTTATAGCACTCATGCTTATGTGTCACATTTTTTGAGAGCTCCCTCTTCTTTGACCTCATTTGGGGAAAGGATTTCTTTCCTGCTTCCACAGTATCTCCTCCCATGTTGTTGGCATAGTTTGAAGGAACTGACTTAAGAAATTCTGACATCTGGAAGACATTTTCTTTACTACCTGCTGACCAGCTACTTCCATTGGTCAACATGTACTGCCCAGTATAGACCAGCTCTGCTTCCTCTCCCCTGCTACAGCTTTTGTCAATGTTCCCTCACTGGGATTGTGTTTATATTATGGACAGTGGAGCCTCAAAAGCATGCTTTGCACGTGCACCAAAAATCGGGAAGATTTTGATGACATTCAGTTTGCATGGCAGTTAATCCCACAAACTAAAGACCTTCCTGCAAGAAAGCTCAATTTCTTGTGCAAATAACTGCACCTTATTATAGAAAGCTCAGTTTTACCTGAACAGCAAGGCTGTCAGCCAAGTCTCAAAGCTGTTGACTAAATCTCACAGCAAAATTTTAGGTGGCTTTTTAAAAGATCTGAATCTCAGAGCACTGATAAGAACTGGGAGACAAATGAGCTGGTGGGAGAGCTCACCAAGCCACTTCCTATGATTTACCATCAGTCCTGGTTAACGGGGGAGGTCCCAGATGACTGGAGGTTAATCAATATGACTCCCAACTACAAGATGGGTGTCGTGGGGTGATTTTATGAGGAATATTCTATTCCCTTATCATCTACTGTATGCCCAGAAATGGTTGCTGTAGCTTCAAGGTGGGGAGGGAGAGGGGGGAGCCTTGGGGCTCCTCTGAGGGCTTTTTAAAGCCTCACTCCTCAGGCATCCCTGGTGTTGTGGGACCGTGTCCTCTTTTTTTTCTGCTTAGCTAGCTTGGTTTTTGTTAGCTTAGTCAATAAGGGTTTTTTTACTTTTCCTGGCCTTGGAGAGGCTGCTGCAGCAATCCTTGGGTGACTTTTTTTCCGAAGTAAACTGTATGGTTTGGTTTTGGTCTGAGATCTGAGAGAACAACCAGCAGGAGAAGAATTGGCTGGGGGCTGCTCCATCTTGGCCCCACACCTCGGGAAATGCTGAGCCAGTGAGAGAAAGGACACCAAATCCACCTGCTTCACCTGCTGTGAAGAGGGGACCAACACCAGAGATTCACCAGGTTCCCATCTGTTTTGCTGGAGCTGCTGTGTGAACCTTTTGGGTTTTTTGGGTTTTTGTTTCCTTGAGACAGGAGCTGACACCATTTTTTTTTCTCCCCACCAGGTTGCCAGCGATTGGGTTTTTTTCTTTTTTCTTTCCCAGGAATTTTGGGGGTTTTGTTCCAGTGATGAAGGGGATCTGCCCTTTGCCAGGTGTATGTATTTTTCCTGTGAAAAAAGTCTTCTTTCAGGGTTGTGGCTTATTGCTGGTTCTGGTTGTGAACTAGAGGCAGTCAGGATTCATGAAGGGGCTCTAGCACATTAAATAGCTTTGTAGTGTAGTATTTGAGAGCTTGAACAAATTGCCACAAAATATAACTTAATTAGAAAAAAATAAATTCCATTAACCTCACAGTCATAACTGGTAGTCATTTTTGCAAAGGTAGTGAATTTGAGTTCACTGAAATATTCCTGTACAATGGAAGATGACTAAGTGCTAAAGCCAGGAGGACCTGTTTCAATCAAGTAGTTTGACTGTCACATAACACAGGTGAAAAACAACAGAAGACCTAGGGGACTGCAAATCACTGTACATTAAAAACAGACTTTCATAACGCTTATAAAAAATAAGCACTTGACTTCTGATTATATAAATTTATATACATCTTAAACAGCATAGATTAGTCAAAGCCGCATTTTTTTTCTTTGATGAGGGCATGGTTTTATGAGGACTTCAAAGTGGAAACCACATTGCTTTCTCAAAGCTAATGCTGTGTGTATATCTTGTGACAACTGTTAAAAAATTATTTTAAATGAGGTAATACTTTATCATTATCTTGGGAGGATGCTTTGAATAGGATACCAGAGAGGTCAATTAACAACTGTGGTGAGACTTACCAACCTAATATTAAGGTGATATAAAGCTGGGAGGGATTATGCATCCATAGAGGATATAGCAGACTACAAAAATGCTTTGATAAATGACAGAGGAGGGTAAAATAAATAACATTGGTGAAATGAAATTTAGTCGAGCTAAAGTAAAATGATTCATAGTGGATATTTAAACATACAAAGGTAGATTTAGGAAATGCAGAAAGGCATTGATATGACAGAAATGTCTGGGAGCTACAGTATTACTTACATACATTCAGACAAGAGTTCAAATATATTTGGACAACAACATATATTTGGGTAAGTGTTCAAAGTCATACAGGTATGGCAATGTTTTGTATGCAGTAGCTGTGGCTGGTATTTTAAGGGGGTTTGTTACCTCATTTGCTTATTTTTTGACTATGGTGAATTTTAATTCTCTTCTTCAGTCTAGTAATGCCCCAGATTGCTAAATGCCAAGCTTGATCCAGTAGCTGTAGAAGGTGAATCTAATTTATAAAGTTCTCCATAGTTTCCCTCTAGTGAGTGTCACTGGAAATGATTAACTAACTGTAAACTCAGAAGTCAGGTTGCATGTTTGCCTAAATTTGTTTCTATTGAAATCTGAAATTAATTTAGAGAGAAGAAAAGACTTCACATAAATCATGCTAGACATGACAGATCAGTGCATTAAGCTCAGTAAAGCCAGTGGAAGTACTCTCATTTTTGCTGGGTTATGACTACCAACCTGAAGACCTTAACTAAAGCCCCATTTATTGAAGTGTCTTGCACTACAAGTCTGTAAAAGGTCACTTCAGAACAAATTAATAGAAGAGCATTTTACTTTAAGATGATCTGTCTAGGTGTTCAGAGAGGCAGTCTCAGTGTAGTCCTTAAGCCTCTAAGATTCTGCTTGTTGTCTTCCAAACAGAGTGTAAGGCTGCAGCCAGTTTCTTGAGAGGAAACCGATCCAGTTCTAGGATGCAATATGGTCTAAATGAGTTGCTGTGCAGGAAACCCTTGATTTATAGCTGGAATCCTACATCACCCTTGTGATGGACTGGAACCAGCTACCCAGGTTGGCACTACCAGCTCCTCTGTAGTGGGCTTGTCTACAGTGCATCAACAGGTCACTGATAAGAAATGACATTCACTTGCCAGAAGTTCACACAGGATTAGGTGATGCCATTAAGTTTTGCTGAAGGGCTCCTGGACTGCATCATGCAAGCTAGTAATTTTGGCAGTGGAACTCAGTAAGATTGTTCTCCCTGAAAGACAAACTCAGAGAGTGATACAGAAGCCCAAAAACAGGCATTCAAGTGCCTTTTGAAATCCCTTAGTGTATCCATCTTCTGCTGCAGAAGGACGCTGATGCTCCATAGGTCAGGAGGTCCCGTGGTGTAGCTGCCAGCCCCATTAAGATATTTTGGCTACTCTAGGTCATCTCCAAGGAAATGATGCACCTACTATGTGTATGCTTATCATGTATAGGCATAGGCCAGCTACATCTGTATGTGACTGGTTGGTTGGGTGAATCACTTTGAAAGCTGCTGGTATTGACCAGAGCTCCATTTATCTAATGGACTATTACACCCCTTGTTATTTTTTGGCATACATCTCTGTGTAAACAACTAAATTTAGGCGTTTCTTTACAAACTTGATCCTGCCCGTAATGTCCCTGAGCATCCATATTTCTGTTGGGAAGGTGTGCTACAGACTTCCTCTGACAACTGCTGTGTAAGTGGACATTTCTGACCTGACTGCATACAGTATTTCCTGTCTTGAACTCCTAGAATTGCTAAATGAGGGACCTGTGCCAGATGTAGGACATGACTTACTGTACTCAGAGTAGGCACAACCCCCCCCAAACCTGTGTGATTTTCTCCTCTGGGTCGTTAAACAGAAGATATTGACATCCTTCTGAAGCTTGAGAAGGCTTCTCGTTTAGGGAATTTATGTCCTGAGGTGTCTAACCTGTAGAGGGTAAGCCTGAGCTAATCACAGAATACTCCTTGTGTGCTCCAATAGGGAAAAATAGGAACCTCCAGAGGATAATCCCTATCATCCTGAAGCAGGCATTTAAAATATGTAAGCTAAATCACAATATTATTTGTTTCTACTGATTATAAAGGAAGCCAAGATCTAGTCAAACTCAGTTTTAGACATCAGACTTCCAAGCTGTAAAAACTACATGACATGACCCAGTCCCACACTCTTGAGGTTTTCTGAAAATACTGACTTTTGAGTACCTAGCTCCAATAGGAACAGAGAGAGCATCCAGCCGAGTTGGTGGTGAGCATCCCTTTCCCTGGCATGAAGAATATCTGTAATCAGGTTATATCATGCATCACACTTCCAGTGAGAGACTGAGAGCACTCTTGTTTCAGAGTGTCTGTTGCTAGGTATGCAGAACTCAAGAGTACAAATCTCTTTAGGAAGAGATAGAGCTTTAACCTTCCTGTCACATCCTACTGAACTTCATATGCATAAGATCAAAACAATAAGGAGATGAACAAGAAAACTGCCTCCTCCTTGGTCTGCGAATGAATAGCCAGCCTTTGGCTCTCTGATGAACAGAGAAGTATGAAAGACTATAAGATCACAGCACCACACTACCCTAGTATGTCATTTGCTGTGCTTTATTTCCTCACCTAAACACAGCAGAAGTTGTGCACAGCCCCTTCTCCATCCATAATGAATAGTAAATAATGAATCCCATTCTCCTCTACTTGGGTTAAAGGGCCTCACTTTAAGGTGACATAAAGTCAGAGCATGCCCTCGGAGTGCAGCCAAGCAGTACCAACACAGAGCCATCACAAGTTTGACCCACCTCTGTCAGCTGGAAGTGAAGAATGCACACAGTAACACTTCTGTTTGACTGGACTAGGAGCTCATGCTCTCCCTGGAAAAGATATTGCCAATAAACCAGTATTTGAAGACCAGAGACTCTGCTCATTCTTTCTTAGCTGAGTTTTTATATGACTGTGAATTTATGTAGTCGTGATGGTGCAGCATAGCTATTTCAAAGATCTAACTGATGTCAAGATTGATGTGATTCATGGGAGTCATAGGATCCCTACCAGTGAAAAAAGGTCCAGATTAAATGATATGCATTTGTGCAGTTCTGTAGTTTGCTTCTTGGCAGATGATTGTGGACTTCATACACCTCATCAAGGATAATCTGAAAGTGCCTAAAGTCATTGATCTTCGACAAATTCCCCAGCAATTAGTTCCAGCCAGAGGCTGACACAAGACCAAATTACACAAGTGGGACAACTGCCGGCAGTGACTCTGCTGCCACCTGCTCTTCATCCTTTTTCATGTCATGCTTTCTACATCATCTGTAGAAAACCTATATAAATACATAAACTAGGGAAGAAGTTCATCAGGGAAGCCATTTTTAATTAGGTCTCTGATGGTCCACAGGGTTTTTAGTTTGTGATTAAGGCGAAGATGCATAGACTGAGATACAAAGGCAAGCCAACACACACAACCAGAAACAGAAACTACCAACAACACTGGCTTTCATGTACTTATTGCAGGCCCAGTGATTTTTATAACCATTTGGGTTAGTTCACTTAGCTAAACTATTCTGCACAACAGAATAGTTTATTCCTTTAAAACACAGGTCCACATCAGCCCTGCCTGTTAGTCTTTGATGGCACCTCAAAACAACCCTTCTCCATGCCTGCCAATCTCTTTGTGACTTCAAGGTGGCCAGGCTGGAGGGAGATGATGGCAGAGTTGAGGAATTCAACTGCTTTGGAGTGAAGCAAGACATGGCCCACAGTCTGTGATTTGAGATGGGACTGAAGCACGTTGTACTTTACACAATGTGATCCTCATAGGAAACCCTGTCAGCAGTTGGTGCACACATATTCTGGAATGAAGGGTGTGATTTTTCCCCCCCCTACCTATCTTGTTGCCCCTTTAATATTCCCTATCAGAGATTTCCTTAGATCACCACAGAACAGCTTCATCATTGTGTTCCTCTCTTCTGAAGAAAACATGTTAGCAGAGCCTGCAAAAGTCTTTCCCTGTTTATCTCTGTGGTGCCATCAGTACATGCAGTGTACTTGCCATCCCAACAGAGCATGCAAGATGGTAAGTTGAAAGAGATTAAATTCTGCTTCTGCAGGAGAACTAAGAAGGGATAGGGATGATTTTTTCCTGATTCACAAATCTGAGTTATGTGCTAAGAAATAACATAACAAATGTCCACTTCAGGAATCTGATGCAGTGAACAAAATTATCTGAGTACAGTGAGCATGCACACTATTGCAGAATTAGCCCATTACATTTTGTAACATGCCCTATATTACAGCGTGAAGCCACCTGGCAGCTGGAATACAAGCAGCCTTTGACAGGCTCAGGAAAGACATTGCCACACTTCCACACTGTTGTTTGACCAGGATGAATGAACCATCCAAACAGGCTCACTTCTGTCCTGAATGAAAAGATGAGTAAATAAGCACAGCAACGTCCTTTTGCATGTGGCAAAGTGGGTCAGCAAAATATTGTTGGTAATGTGCTAAAATACAGTGAATGCTTTGTACTTTTTGATTTACTGCTCTGTATGAACTCTGTATGCTTCCTTACATCATAATTAGGGGGTTGCTTGCAGTTGTGTTTTGGAGGAGTCAGTTTTTCCAAAGAAGAAAACCACCTAGGTGAGCTGGGAATTCTAAGATTTGTGGAGGAACAAAGGAGTACAAATTACATGTTGATCAATAGCATTGTTAAAAAATACTAAAAGCAAAACTAAAAAAGCCCATATTGTCACCATTATTACAGATGAAATCAGAACAGTGGATAAAGCTGTTAAGATGCTTCATCAAACATTACATTTGTTACATTAGAGGTCATTACAAAGCAAAACACAAACCAGGACATGTGAGCAAAAGAGCACAGCCAAATTGAGACTCAGCAGGAAGAGCTGAGGACAGACAATTAAAAAAAAAATAAAAAAATAAAAAAAAAAAAAATAAAAAAAAAAGGACTGATCCAGGCTAGGGACTGGAAGCAAGGAACAGTTTCCTTGCAGGGTAAATGCAGCTTGGTCAGGGGACAGGAGGATCCTTACCAAGAGGCTAAGAACAACTAAATTATAAATACTGTCACTATTGCCATAACCAAAAAAAAAAAAAAAATCCCCACACTACAACAAATGTATGGCTAACAAGAAAAGGGATGAGTTTTCTTCTTGATATCAATATTGAAAAGGATGAAGCCCCATTGTTTTTTCTTAACACCATCAAAGGAATGTGATGTTTGTGGTGGTATTTTGTTGTGGCAGGAGGCTAGAAGTTACGAACAGGAGGTACTGTTAACATTGTACGGAACACAGGAGAAAAAAAAAGCATGATGTACATTTGTGTTCATTGAATGAATTCTTCAAAGAAAACAAGATAAAAAAATAAAGATTGCCAGTTACTTGCATGAGTAACAATATTGAGTGCTGTGGATGGGTTTTTGGTTCAAACTCTGACAGATGCAGTTCACTCTCATGAAGGTGCTTGCTGTTTCTAGAATGCAATGATCATCTCCCGGTTCTGCTTCAGATGAAAAAAATGATTCATTTCTGTATTACATTTCTATGAAATTTGTCACCCTCTAACACCATTTGTAGCTGTCCTTAAGCAGGGAAATACTTGACAGGTCTGAGGGTGTGCCAGAGTGACAAAATAAAGCACCTATGGTAATGTAAACATCATGTTAGGGCTAAAAAGACAGAATAGGAACAGCCCTTTTCAGCACCCTGTGTTTGAGCAGACACAGTGGTGGGACGTGTATCTAACTGCTTTGCTGTGTTCTTTCATTTACATTACAAAGGCATGTTTTTGGCAGAAAGTCAGTGTAAGCAGCATTCATTATTCCTTTAAGGGGCTTGATAATTCAGTATGGTAATACGCTGCAGGCTGTCAATGCTGTCAACCATCCACCAAGAGATAAATTAAACTTTGTTCCAGCATCAGTATTTCTGAATGCAGCCCTGAGATTAAATGGGATTGGAGATTTGACCATGGGGTGAGAACTAGAGACGGTCGATATGTTTGTGAGACATTTTGGGTGAGCCAAAACCCACCAGAAACTGAACAAAACACATGAAAGCACCCATCATTAGCTCAGGGGGTATGAAAATCACAGAAAATGAGGTGTGATTCAAGCTGACAGAAAAATAACCCAAAAACAACACAACCAAAACCACCAAAAACAGCAACAAAAAGAACCAAACACAAACCAACCCTCAAGCATATCTTTGAAGTCTGTTTCAAATATGGAAAGGAGAAGTGGGTTGCTCATGCAGCTTTGGATATGTCTAAATGGTTACTCAGAGTACCCTTACAGTCGGGGGTGAAAAAGGGAAACTTTTAAGTAACCAAGCACTTAATCCTTAATTAGCCATTTAAACTAGGTCTGATGAAATGCCTCTTTCTTTGTCTATTTATAAAGGGAGCACAACTAACTTACCTGCATACAGACAGTAACACTGAAGATATCTAAAGTCACCCAAGAAGTGATTAATCCTCAGCACCTAGAAACATTTTAATTTACATAAACTTATTCAGCTTGGCCATCTGATGAATGACTGACAAATTGACTGCTTTAAAAGATTCTTGAAAAGCTGGTCCTGCCAGGAGGGAAGGTCCACACTGCAGTGGTGTCACATGGAAGTCCGAGCATAAATTTCAGCACCCAACTTTTCTGCAATCAGGTAGCTGCTGATCTCCACAGATTTGCTCTGTGGGGAATGAAGAAAGGAGGACACTGCTACAGAAAGAAATGCAGAACTGTAATCTGACATCACTGCTTTGAGGCTACATCTATAGTGTTTTAGCCTGGATCAGAAGAGAGCAGAGCTTTTAAAGATAAATTCCCAATTCTTCCCCCTTCTGGGCTTTGGTTCATATTACTCATTCACACAGTCTCAGGAAACATAAATTTTATTTGGTTTAGATCAAATAGACTGGAAGATGGAGATCAGGAGTGTACCCAATACACTCCAAAGGCAATGGACATTCAGTCCATGGGACCAGATTAGGACTATTCTGAAGAAAAAAAAAATCACTAAGTTTAGTAGTGTGGGTGTCAAATTCTCAGCACTGACTATTTTGTTCTTCAGGTCTGCCACTGGCTTGCACTACTTGCTAATGTATCCCAAAGTGAAGAGGATCCTGGAAGAGTCCATTGTTCCATTAACTACTGAAGGAGTTTAGAAAGATGAGATAGCTGAATTAGTGTACTCAAAAGTGAATGAAACAAATAACCACCAAATGGATGGCGGACTAGTTTTCCAAAATCCAGTATTTTAACGAAGGAAATATCCATTAAACAAAGGCAGAAACAAGTATGGCACAAGGCATGAGGAAGTAAATTACCTGAGGATGTAAAATACCTGTTGATTACCTCTATCTATCAGATATGATCAGTAAATTCAAAATACAAATTGGGCTTTTGTTTACAACAATACTTCAGGGCTTCATCCAAGCATAAACTGTAGTAAACTAACCCTGATTTTATACCTACCAGTTAACTTTTAATGGCTACAAAAGAACAGGACAAACTGCAAAACAAAGGACCACTGACATTTCTAGCACTACCAACCCAGCTACCCTATCCACACACTGCAGGTTGTACCTGCTCCAGATGGAGCCTTATCTATAAGCTACAGTCTCTTCAGGGCTATACCTACTGTGGCATAGACTTATCCATGGTCACAGTCCTTCAGAAGAAACCTTCTCCAACACAGCCTTACCCATGGCTGCAGTCCTCTAGGTGTGTAACTGCTCTGTTGTGGGCTTATCCATGGGCACATGCTTTCAGGTGTTCCAGCATGACCTCTTGCACTGCTACTGATGCTTCAAGGTGTACCTGCTGTGGCCACCCAGGGATTAACAGCCTCAGGGCAGACCTGTATCACAGCCCCTACCATCTGGCTGCCCATAAGAAAAAACAAACTCAGATTCACAGCCCACGTCTGGTTGAGTAGGGATGTTTGAGGAACTGAGTGGTCATTACAATAAGGCTGGAAATATCTACCACGTAGAAGAGAGACGTGCTTCACTCTCCCCAAAAAGTGGCTGAGGAGAGCAAGAACTGCTGCTGGTTCATAACAGGGTTCTCCAGAGACTGGCAGGCAGTGATGCAAGGGCAAATACCAGTCTTGGCCTCGGGACCGTGCTTTTATTGTAGGTTTCCCAGGCAAGGCAAAACAAAGTGGCAAACAACACAGAAAGCAACAGAAGCAGAAAGGAGCCGTTGACTTGCCCTTAAATTCAGTATACAGCAAGAAAGGGACAAAGTAATGGAGCAGGTAAGGGAGCAAATATGCCATCGTTTGAGCTAGGAAGAGCAAGTACTAGCCTGCCAAGTAAGCTGTAAGCTCAGTCTAGCACACTCTGATCAAATCTGTCATCTTAAACCCCTCAAGCTCCACATCAGGTGCCAAAAAAGACTGTGGTGGGCTGACCCTGGCCAGCAGCCAAGCACCCACATAGCTGCTTGCTCACTCTGCCACTGCAGAAAGGAAGAGGGAGAAAACAGGAAGAACAAAACTGAGACAACTCATGGGCTGAGATAAAGATTATTTAAAAGGCAAAGAAAAAAAACCAAAAAAACCCACATCAACGAAAGGAAGTTAGGCTGTCATAACTTACCATAGGTAGATTGATGCCCAGCCAGTCTCTGAACACTGGCCACCTACAAAGTCACGCCCTGGCCTTTCTTCTTCCTCTACCCCACTCTTTATTACTAAGCAAGATGTCATATGGTGTGGAACATCCCTTTGGCCAATTTGTGTCAGCTGTCCTGGCTGTGTCCCCACTCCTCACTGGTGGACAGAATGGGAAAAAGAAAATCTTCAGGCTGGGCAAGCACTGCTAATCAATGACCCACTCAAGTATCACTGACACAATCTTAGCCACAAATCTGAAACACGGTGCCATGTGAAGTGCTAAGAATTAGGTTAACTCCATCCAGCTACTGCTCCAAGTGATCATTACAAGAATTGCTTTACATGACATCTATGAGTGCCTTCATTGCTTCACCATCTTTAAGGTCTTTCTCATGCAATCTATTTGCATGCTTTTGGGAGCACAAAACTCTTTATCCTTCCTGTTAACAAATAGACACTTATTCTCAGTAGGAAAAAAATCATATTTAGCATACCAAGTTCTTTTAGCATCTTTGTTCAGGCACTGAAACAGGCTGGCCAAGGAAGTGGCTGAGTCACCATCCCTCGAGGTGTTTAAAAGATGTGGCATTGAGGGATGTGGTTTAGTGGTGGACTTGGCAGTGCTGGGTTAATGGTTGGATTCAATAATCTAAGAGGTCTTTTCCAACTGAAATTATTCTAATAATTCTAATTTTTAAAAACTGTTTTGGCATGTTTCCATAGTTACATTGGTGTGGTTTTTTTTTTTCAGATAAGTAAACTCTTTCAATCCTTCATAGTTTAATCCAAGTATGTGTTAAAATTGAGTTTCCCCTAATAGGCTACTCTCTAGCAAATTCTAGCAAATTAAATTAAATTCTAGCAAATTCAAGTTAAATTCTAGCAAATGTGATACTAAAGGATCAAAGTATTTTTTTACTTAAAAAAACCCAAAACCCCAACAAATCATGCAATGCCCCCCCCCCAAAAAAAACCCAAACCCAACCCCACAAAAACCTAAACAACAACACAGTCTTTCTGAAGAATATTGGAACAAGACTATCTCATTAGTGGTTTGCTCCATAAAGCAGGCGTATGAAGGAAAAAAAACAACTCCAACTTTATAACTATAAAATTGAAACTTTGTTGCACTGATTTTGTGACACAGCATAAAAACAACAGAAAGGCTAAATGTAACATTACATTCTAAGTGGAACCACAAAAATTTAATTTTTGCATACTCTGTACAAGACTGAAGGGACACAATGCAATATATCTCTTAATGACTAATGTTCTTTAAAACCTAAAATTTAAAATCAATCTGTGATTTCTGTTCCAAAGTATTCCTACTTTCCTCAAATATATTCAGACATTAATATTCTTGTATTTTCTCTGTATGGTAATAGAGATGGTTCTGGTCCTCTGTGGGTATCTCTGCTTATAATATGGCTTCACACACTAAAGTAATACTGCTTCTTCATTCTCTGTCTCTTCCTATTCATTTGCAAAGGAAGTATTCATTAAAATAACCAAGATTTTTTTTTTTGCTGAGAGCATTTATTTCACCCAAGAGTGGTGACAGATTAAAAAAATAAAGGGATATAACTATTTAAAAAAATCATGCAAGTTCAGCTGTGAACAAAAGTTATACCCTTCCTTGTGTCTACTTTTCATAACAGCAGCATCACTCCCTTTCTCCTTGTAAATGAACCAGTCATTGCTTGCATTAAACTAACATCCAGAGGTTCCAATCAAGGACTTATTGTTTCATGTCCCTGTACAAAGCCATGGCAAGCTACTTCCCTTACTTTGAGTGATACACTTGGGATCTCAGCTCATGTAGGCACTGCTGCAAGTCACACAGCATGTGGCAATACAATAGCACTGTTTACCTGCAAAACTGCTCAAAACTAAGACAAAATGCAACCAAATTATGTGAAAATTGAACATAAAGAGGATGGATGAGATGGGTAATGCTGAGAAAGCAAGGTGCCTTCACTTTGGTGGGCTGCAAGAAGATGGTGCAGGACCCAGGGATGGATCACTTGGTTTCCTAGCCCCAAGGTTTACCTTGGGTTCCCATCAGGCAGAGGTCTGTGAAACACCATCACCCATCCTGTGCAAGGCTATTCCCCAGCACACAGGAAGTGCACATCAGTAGCAGAGTCCTGCCCTGAGGGCACAGTCTGGCAGTAGAGCTGACCCCTACTTCCCCTGCTGCCATGGCAGGTTTGCACCCAGGCTGACACCAGCAGAGGCCACAGAACTGCCCACAGCACTGCCCCCTGAGGGGTAGCTCCCACTGTACCTATTCCCTGCAAAGCTGAGTCACTGGGTATATAGTGCAAAGACAGCATTCCGTTTGATGTGACACTCCTGGCAAGGCATTCAAAACAAGAATACAGCATTGACAAGCTGTTCAGGTAAATGGTGACCTAAAGAATTCAACTGATAACATACTGTGTAGGATCTCTGCCTACTCAGCCCAGCCAGTGAAAATCAGCTTTCTTCCACTCCCATATCAAGTTGTTTGGCCCCTGCATGTATCCAGGCTGACACCCCTCCAACACTAAGCCATTTTTGCAGCTGCTACTCTTACACCAACACTTGAGGTTACCCAAATAAAGATTGTACACCATGTTTGCAGGCTCTGATCAGACATCTTCAGTGTTAGCAGGGAAGAGGGCTGTGATTCAGTTTCCTGTGCTCAGGTGTCTGGTGACATTCACACAAGAAGCACACTGCAATAGGCATCACTAAAAGAATAAAGGAAATCCAACCTTTCCTTACATATTAGAAATGTTACAAAACAGTCTTTTTTTTTTTCTTTATGACAGCACAATGACAGTGTTTGCATTGTATCTCTGTATTGAAATGCTCCAAAGTCATAAAGCGTCAAAAATTCAACTGAAGTTAGACAGTTGCTAAGCTAAGGTTTGCATTATCCTGACCCAGGCTGACTGTATTCCCTGATGCATCTATACCCATCTGCTATTTTCCTTCTGTTGTGCCAAGATTATCCATCATTTGGGGCAGGGGAATACCTTTTATTTTGTGTCTGTTCAGGACTAAGGGATAGGTGCTACAAGAATACAAATCATCAATACCACAGTGCCTGTGATGATTTATTCTCCCCCCTGGCTTGCCTTGTCTGCAGGAGACCTGAAATCCTCGCATGCTTTTTTATGAAGGGGCTTGTACTTTTTTAACACTTCCATCTCCAATAGCTGGTGAAAACAATTCAGCATAATCAATCTATTAGGATTTATGGCTAAACATTAACATACTCAGCAAAAGCAGAAGTACTGGTTATTTTCTTTAGAGCAGGGACAGCTGGTGTCAGCTGTCAACCAAAACCAGTTAAAGGGGTGACAGGTATGTGATTCAGCAAACCAGGGGCAGGTTTTGCTCATGGCTTGAGCAGGTATGCCAGGAAACAGGCTGAAGCAGAAGAAGAAACTGGACTTCCATTACAGAAGGTTTTTGTTGGTATTTGTAATTACATCAGTAATTTTGCTAGAAGGAATCTCTCACAAATCTGTTCTTGCTAAGGAAAGTGCAGTAGCTATGGTTACCCAG
This sequence comes from Trochalopteron elliotii, assembly GCA_024734555.1. Classification (NCBI taxonomy): domain Eukaryota; kingdom Metazoa; phylum Chordata; class Aves; order Passeriformes; family Leiothrichidae; genus Trochalopteron; species Trochalopteron elliotii. The sequence goes on from JANPWX010000076.1 coordinate 5,377,213, forward strand.
CAAACAGGGAGAAGAGGCAAAGCTGAACCACTGCTCTAGGCACTGTACACCATTTTTAACATCAAAAGCCTAGTTTTAACTTTCCAAATAGAGCTATGAGAAGAGCCACCCACGTTCCCCATTACAGTGTGTTTGCATATATAACCATGGCTATGCATGTGTGGGTATATATATAGATCTATAGTAGGATGACAGGATGACAAAGAGAACAAAAAAGGAGTCAGCTTTTAGATCATCATACAACTCTGAAGTTAGCAACATACTCATAGACAACAATCTTGTACACTTGGTTAGTCAGCCTGGGGCCAGCAGCACAGGACTTTTCCCAGCAAACTTCTGCCTGCTACAGGGAGGAAATGTCTTCAAGTGTCTTCATTATTTGCCTCTGAGGATTGCGAGGATTGCTCAAGACCTATAGGAAATTACCTGAAAAGGAACTATGTCTACATTGTAGACTTTATGCAACCATTCTAGAAAAAGTTTCCTTATTTAGGGTAATGTGCATAAATACTACTGTAGTGTAGAAGCAGCAATGTGGAACTTAGCATATGCCATGGCCTGCCCTAAGAAACTGGGTAAATACTTAAGCAACTAATCCACATTGAATTTCACTTAAAATGGCTTCACATAGTCATTAAGCTCGTAAATGGGTGTTTGAGAGGGTGGGGATAGTTTAGAGGGCTGTAGCCCTACTCATATAGTGGATTCCCCAGCCATGGATTCAGACCTGCCTAGCTACCTTCGTATCTTCAATGGAAATATCTTAAAGCCTTACCTATCTACCCACTCAGAGTCTCCTCCTAAGTGGCCAGGAGCAGGGTCTGCTTCACCTCCTCCCCCCTGCTGTCCCACAGGCAGTGCCTGGATACTTGCTGTGGTGCAGTCCCCAACAGAGCAGCAGACAAAGCACCCTGGACATTTGAGTTTCTGGGCTGTTCTGGTGCCTGGCTGTGCCTTAGTGCAGTCTAATCATGGTTTCATTAGCAGACCATGTGGGTGTGCACGCCGTGGCTGCAGTTCAAGTGAGCCACCCAGGTTTGCTCTTCAGCCATGAAGAAGTAGGCACCATCATCTCACTCAGCTCAGGCATCTCCTCGTGACAAAACCCTTTTTACATTACAAAGCTAGTTGTCTAGATTCCTTCTGTAGACTAGCTAAGTCTTGATCTGTAAAGTTAGGTGAAATTAATCCCACCCTTTACTACATGCAATTTCCTGAAGGTAGAACAGGCTGCTACTAGTTCATCTCTATGAGCCTCTTCAAAAGTACAACAGGACAGCTGTGGTTGTTTGGTACACAGAGCACAGCTCTCTGCTTTGACACCAAGTTCTAGATGAAACATGTGTCTAATACTTCTGAGATACCCTGGAGTCCAGGCAGATTTCTGCGAGACCAGTGTCTTTTTTGAACATTAATTAGGAACCAGAGGACAGCACAAGGGAATCCCTGTGCCATGGCAGACACAGTCAATAGACCCTGGAGACTGATTCAGCTTGATCCACAACAGACACCATTGTAACCAGAACACCCACACAAGGCTGGTAGGCAGGACATAGGATTTAACAGAATCTTCTGGAGCAGCAGCTGGAGGCTAGGCAGGATTTGTAGTAAAAAAACTGTGCATGAGGATCTGAACTAAACCCAGCCAGAGATTCTTGTTGCTTCTGTAGGCTAGTACTGGAAAGTCACAGTAATTTGGAAGAAATTAAACCAGAACCTTTATCAACTTTCATCCACCCATTTCCAAGAAAGAGAGAGATTTAGTCTTCTTAATTTTTTGTTCTATAAGGCCTTTCTAGACATTAGAGAGCCATCAAGTGTTGTTACATGTACACGGGCTGTGTGACACAGGAGTCCTGAGATACCAGTGCCCTTGTGAACCAGAAGCAAAAAGCCAGACAGACCAGGGGCTGTATTTCTTGTGCTGGACAAGCAAGACACATCTTTTTCGTGGGTGGGATGAACACACTTTTAATACTTAAACACATGAGGCTTAAATCACTTGCATTTGAAAATTTAGATAAAACAATATACATTTAGTTTTAGAGTAGGAAGTTTTCCCTGAAGAATTAGTTTCTAGCTTCTTTCAACATGATCACAGAACTTAATTGTAATACAAACAAAATTATGAGAATTCAAATCCTGTTTCTTTCCACCTATGAAAAAAATAAGGCTTCCTATATCCATACCAGTACAGAGACCTCCTGCAATCCTACAGAAAGGAAACTTTTTCTATGCTATAAGTAGTTTTAAATCAGACTGAAGATTTAAGAGAAGAATTCAGAGTAAAAAACAACACTAGAGACACTGATAAGGAGTTTTATCTCAACCAACAGAGCACAAGAAAAATGAATCACAGAAACTCTCTCATCCTGAGAAATTTATGCATTTTATAATTCCCAAAGGAAACAATCACATCAGATAAAAATCTTTAGACCAAAATTAAAAAGAATAAAGCTGACAGAACTGCCTGAAATACATATTTTAGCAGAGAGTTATTAGAAAGTCAGCATAAATTGCCTCTTAATAATACTCATCATGCATCTATTGTCAGTAAATCCAAGTAACCCTGGTTTTATATACCTCTGTAGACTTTATTTTATTGCTTACTTGCTTAGTAAATTTAAACTAGGTATACTGGCAATGTGTTTAGACTGTCACCTGAAAAAGGTAAACTTCCATCACTCATTATGAGACTGCTTTAAAATATCCAGTGCTTGGAGCAACAGGCATGAGTGTGTAAAGCTCAAATTATTGGTCAAAACATTCAAAAGATCCATCTTCAGAATATTTTTGCAGGTGTCTCAGTAGCTCTGCCCTAAAGTGCAGTTAGATGTTTTAACCAGGGCCAGTTAAGATCTTAGTAAGGAAGCAGTGATAAACCTTTAATCCTCATCACTTCCACTTTTAATTTCAAGACAGTATCTACAAATCTGAGCTGAACAGAAGATCTATATACACTACCACGTAATGACTTAGCAATATTATATGTAAAAATTATAGTTAACAAATCAAATAGGCAGCAATGTATTACTGAGCTAAGAGAGAATTTCTGTCAAATTCCAGTTGTTACATCTTTGTTAACTTCCATATTTTTCAGGAGAGAATATTCACTGAAAAACTGCAGGATACCATTTCATAGACTTACAGAATATCCTGAGTTGAAAGAGATCCAAAAGGATCATGGAAGTCCAACTCCTGGCCCTGCACAGGACCATCCCTAAGAGTCACACCATGTGCCTGAGAGCACTGTCCAAATGCTTCTTAAACTCTGTCAGGCTGGTGCTGTGACCACATCCCTGGGGAGCCTGTTCCAGTGCCCAGCCACCTTCTGGGAGAAGAATCTTTTCCTGATATCCAACCTAAACTTCCCCTGACACAACTTCAGGCCATTCCCTTGGATTCTGTCACTGGTCACCACAGAGAAGAGATCAGTGCCTGCCCCTTCTCTTCCCCTCACAAGGAAGTTGTAACTGCAGTGAGGTGTCCCCTCAGTCTTCTCAGGCTGAAGAGACCCAGTGCCCTCAGCTGCTCCTCAAACAGCTTCCCCTCAGCACTGGAGGTGAGGCTGCCCCAGTGCAGAGCAGAGCGGGACAATCCCCTCCCTTGCCTGGCTGGTGATGCTGGGCCTGATGTACCCCAGGACAGGGTTGGCCCTCCTGGCTGCCAGGACACTGCTGGCTCATGTTCAACTGGCCATCAACCAGGACCCCCAGGTCCCTCTTTCACTGCTCTCCAGCAGCTTGTTTCCCCAGCACAAAAGCACACCCAGGGTTGTCCCAGCCAAAAAGCAGATGTTGAAACTTCACACAGTGGTTGACTGACCATTTCTCTAATTTGTCAAGGTCTCCCTGCAGGACCTGTCTGCCTCCAAGTCAACACTTCCTCCCAATTCTGTACTGTCAGCACACTTAGTATTCATTCAAGTCCTGCATCTGTTTGGTATACAAATTTTATGTAAGAGGCTTTGCAAAGATGTTTAGTATATTAAACTTTTCAGTCACTACCAATTCAAACAAGTGCTTTAGAAGTTAAGAATCTCTGAATCCCATAATCCCCTGGATCCTCCAGTTCCCTCAGGAACAGATAGATAAGCCTGGACTTCTTCCCAGTCCCATTCTTGCTAAAGAATGAATAGAATTAACATTGCCAGAGCAGGATGTGCGGAAACATGCAATACCTTCCATCAGGCATTATGAAATCCCATGTCAAATGTCACAAGATTTTCCAAGCTATTTCACAGTGTTTTAACAAGCAAAAGAAAAATTAATTCAGTATTTAAAAATTAAACACTCAAGTAGTCATTGTAATTAGTATTAAAATAGGATGGAGAATTCATGTAAAGTCTGACAATAGGCTTTTATATGCCAGTAACACACAGTAAATTACTTTTAAAAGACAGTTATTATTTCAAATGTTCAAAAATTTCTGACAAGGGACTAATTAATAACGTATTGCTGGTCTTAGTAAAATGGACACGATTGTCTTCTAAAGCCTAATTTTGAAATTATTGTGAAATCTCAGATGCATTATGTTGTCATATTTAAACTACATTTAACAGTGCTTTGTTATTTAAAAATACAATTTGAAAGTAAGACAACAAAAACTAAATTTATTTGGCCTGAAGGGAAAAAAAATTAAAGGAAAGAGCTAAATAACTATATAAATATTCACAGGGAAAAAATTATTGAAAGGAAGAGATATTTTCACTGGGATTAGTTGCATTAGTGTCAAGGGCTGAAGCTGAAACAAACCAAAAAAGAATTTAAGCTCTATTAGGAAAAAGTATTTTTGAAGACACTAAGGTTGGCTGGGCAGAGAGGAAACTGACAGCTTTTCAAGTGAATCAGCTTGATCCCCTTCCTTTCCTCTCTCCTAGGCAGTTAGAGAGGTTTCTCAAAGAGAAACAGTGGGTGCCCCTTATCTTTTCATGAGTCAATGAAGTTATTTGAATTGTCAAAATATTACAAGATTAAAAATTCTCAAGAGCTTTTCTCCTCTAGTTTAATCCTCTTCATGGATACCATTAACCAATGGAGAGGGGACATCCCAGCTTCTAGATAACCTGCAGGAAGATGTGCAGTCAGATGAGGAACATAATGGAAATGCTGTGTGGTACCTACAAATGTTCTTGGCCAGTGCCAACTCTGAACCTACATGACAGAAGGCAGGTGGCATCCTGCATATCAGAGCCATTAAGGTACTACTTAGGAGGAGGTTTTGAGAAAACAAATTATCACTGGACATAACTATCAACTCTGCCCCTAAGTGGTGGGGAGATATTCACATTGACACAATATTGGAACTATTCTTTAGTTTATACAGAAACACCCACAGTTAGTCCTCAGGGCACTTGTTTTCATTTTCTGAGATTGTGCCTGCATATATGGCTACAAATTAATAATTGGGTCATTCTCTCATAAACACAATACAGTAATATCTGCTGTATTCATTTATTTGTTTTGACTGAATACCATATTACTAGAAGGTCCATGGAGAAAACACAGAATACTGCATAGTTAATGACTTGATTTTTTCTCTCATTTCTGAGAGTCTCCTGATTTCAGGAGAAAGGAAAAGAGAAAGGAAAAGAGAAAGGAAAAGAGAAAGGAAAAGAGAAAGGAAAAGAGAAAAAGGACAGAAGAAACTGCAGTTCCATGAAACGTTTCTTCTACCTTGCATCCTTTTTAATTGTTTTGTTAAAATTTATGCTAGCTCTTACCTAGACAGGGTCTTCTTTTAAGTCTGTGAAGCTGAAGCTTTGCAACAGACTGCTGTTCCTGTTGACGGTGGTTTTTTTTTTTTTTTTTTTTTTGGTGGGCTTTGTTTGTTTTGTTTCATTTTGGGGTTTGTAACTTTGTTTCATACTTCTCAAGTTGTTATAGTCACACACACACCCCCTCCCAGCTGAATATTATCACCTGGCACCAGTGGCCTGGTTGCAAACTTACGAGCACACCTAATCCTTGTGTTCCTTTCATTGCCTCACACAGGTATCCAGATCTATCATAAATACCTTCAAAGGCTGCTTAAAAGAAGTGTGTGTCTCATAAAATCTGCTGGGCTGGCTGAGGGGCTGGCAGCAGTTACCTCCAGCAGCAGACTGGAGGTAATAACCAACAAGTAGTCAAGGCAGATCTCAGTATCACAGCCATTTCCACACTGATTTGGATTAGCAGAGTCCCCTTGTCCAAAGTGGTATTATCAGAAATCAGACTTGGAGACTCATGCAATTAAGCTCCTGTATATGGATAGATTAATTAAGTCAAGCTTCTGATATGGATAGATATCAAATCCTCAATGAGTGTCTGTGGATTTTCATGCTTCTCTTCTACTTCCTTAACTACTTTAAGCATAATGTTTTGCTTGGGTTTCTTTGGTTCGTTTCTTATAGAACTTGTGCTTATCATAAGCAGAGATAAGGACTGTGCAGCAAGTTGTTGCCTATTCAAAGGAGAGAAAAGCAGGGCTCAATCAATGAAAAATGAAATTAAAACCCAATTCTGTTCCTCCACCAAAGTTCTGAACTAAATGTTCTGAACTGTGAAATAAATAAATGTTCTGAACTGTGACTTTTGACAAAAGAGGAATTAAAACATCTTTTTTAATGAAGACAACCAAAACACAATGGTGGTTGAGCTACAGCAGTAAACCTATATTAAAGCAGTAAATCAATTTTTATTCAAAATTCACCCTAGTTCTCCTTTCTACTCTACACCAGCTAGATTGAATTGCACACCAAAATCACTGTGTGTTTTATATTCTCTGAAGACTTTGGAGGCCAAAACTCTAAACATCACTAAGATTCTTTTATAATGAATGTGCTTTTGGGGAGCACGCTTGAACAAGCTTTTTGGAATTACAAGCAATTCACTACTTTCCCTGAACTTTGGATCAGGTCAAGACTACCTTGGCCAAGATGCAACACCAAATGACTTGGCTCTCAGCACAAGCTTACAGCAAGGACCCGCAACAAGGATTTACACCTAAACCCACAGAGACTTCTGTGGCACGTGACATGATTGCTCCCACAGGGAGATGCTACTTCCAAGTTGTGCTATCAAGAAATATTCCCTGCCTTTGGCATAATTGTTCAGTAATATACATTTTGTGTATGGAATAAAACAGAAATGCTGATGGGCCAGCTTTTATGGTTGCTGACACAAACTTTTTCAGCATAGCTGTATAAGATCTGCTGACACAAACCTTCTCCTTGAGAACAGCTGCGACTGCCTGCTGCTTTGGGGAGGGGATGGGGAGTTCTTTTCTCCCTTTTTCTGCCTCCTGTGGTGAACTCCAAAATGCTAGCTGTGCTGATAGGGATGAAGTATCTACCAATAGCTGGGTATGATATAGATGCAAACACATAAAAGACAAAGTCAGTTCCCCTCTTGGCTTCATCCTCCATTTGTCTTTCAGATTATTTAATTATCCCATGCTCAGCAGTATTTGAGTAAGACGGACAGTTATCAAAAGTGCTCCAGTTAAAGCTGAATACAGCATTATGCCTATTCCTCTAAACTGATAAGCACTTGGGATAGGCAAAATTCCCACAAAGAATCAGATGCAAGGCAAGTTACTTGAAGGTTAGTGAGCATATTCACAGAGGACAAGTGCAGCTTGAGAGAGGGTAAGGCAGCAGCATCTCAAGCTCCGCATTTCAGGGCACAGTTAGCATTGAAGTGTTTTAAAAGATACTCAAGGAGCCTCCCATCTCCCTGGTTCAGCACAAATAATTAAGAGCTCATGTCTCCCCTCATCAACAATAAAATGTTTATGGATATGCTTAAAAGTATTCTGCTGATTTAGGGCCTCAGTGGCTTGTTTGTGAGGATCCCAAGGCTGACAACTCCCCCTTGAATGTAAAAGTGCACTTGGACCTTGGAGGAGCTTCTGTACATTGCAAAGTCTTTCACAGCAGTTGTCACCACAGAAGCCTCACTGCTTAATTTAGATATCCTACAGCAATTACTGCCAAGCTGTGTCTGGGGTGATAAAGCAAGCATTTTGCAATTCCAGATTTTCTTGAATTGTGAATGCTCATTTTATTGGTCCTACAGTTGCCTCAACATAGCACAAGACCAATCTTCTGATTTCTAGCCACCCTCTTACTCATGTTTCAAGCTCACAGCCCAAGCAGAGCTGTCACTCCTTCAGTAAGTCCATACTCAGGGTGTGAAGGCCTAAAGTGCAGCACTCACCAGAAAAGTTTGTTCCTGAGCAAAAGCTTGAAGCTTCCTGTTAGAGAAATAATAATAAAAAAAAAAACCCAAAAAAACCCCCACAACAAACAAACAAACCTCCTAAAAAACCCCACCACTCCCCTCGAAAAACCCAACCAACCAAAAACACACTACAATCATTAGTTACAATAAAAAAGATAAATCAGTACTTGTGTTGTAAGACATACACTAAGACCAGGGTGCTAAGCCTGAGACAAATGTGCTTTCCGTGGCTGCCACAGAAGTTGTGTGCCAGCAGACATGAGGCACACACAGAGAATTGCATTTCTGCTTTCCTCCCGTCTGTTCCCATTCAAATGATAAAGATGATTAGACTTTAAATAGCATAGTCTCTGTCCAGTGAAACCCTGTGCTGCAGGCAGAAAGCAACACAACCACACTGCTAAACTTGGTTCCAAGACAGAAAGCCTAAACAGATGGATGAAGTACTGACTGCACTGACAGACAAGCCAGCTGGTTGTGCCTTCTTCTAACATAAACTAACAATCCTGACCTTTTCTTATAAGAAGTATAAAAAGTGAAGCCATCCACAGATCCCCAAGCACTCTGTCATTATTGCCCAATTATATAGAGAAATTTTGATAGAAAAAATTATTTGGGATTTCAGCAAGGTGAAGATAGGAAAGAAATTGTCACTGAAAGTTCCAGGCTTAAGAGTTGTCCTCTACTTTTCCTCAAATAAAATATTTCTCTTTCTGCACTGAAGGAATTATTTGAAGTCTCATACCATTCTTTGAAACCCATCTCAGATGGTATAATGTTATCATCTTGTCCTCTGTCGTCTTTCCTCAAATAATTGTTCCAGAATGTAGTGGGACAGAGAAGGTAGGAAGGTAGCACTTGTGGGGTGACAAAACTAAATTGAAAAAAGCTAGCAAGATGTATGGTATGACCACTTCTAGCCTCTGCTGGCTGTGCAGTTTGCAGCTGGAGCTTCAGCTGAAAACAATCAAGTTTTGTGCTTTCACCAGGCTGGAAGGTCTTACCTCTCCCTACCTCCAGAAACAGGGAAACAACTGGCAAAAAAGAAGTTTCTAAAACCTACAAACCAAATGACAGCAACACTGAGTCACACAGATACTGGCACATTAAGGAGAATTTTACAAAAGCAAGTCTTGTCCTTTCTGCAAGCTGTTGTAAGCATCTCTGCCTCAAAACCCTCCAAAAATAGGCCAAATCTGCTATAATGCACAGACTAGAAAGCTGAAAAAAAATTCAGACTGTCTTAACTATCTATTGCCTAAATCCTAAATGAGCAAGGGGGCAAAGCAGAGTACAGCATTCACCTTGAAGCAAGTAACTTTTCTTGTCCTGAAAGAGAAGACAGGAGTTATTAAGCTAGGCCATGTCCCCACTCATTAAAATTTGACCTTTATTACTAGATCATTACTTCCAATTATTGCTGGTTTCTCTTCAAGGCAGCATAAGGCAGTTACCTCATGTATTTGAGCCAAAGGATGAGTCCCTTGGCAGATGAAGGTTGTGTGGTAGCTGGGCCATGGCAGAGGAGGCTGGCTGGCTGTACCTGACTGTGCCTTGAGACAACAGGTCCCATACACGACTGAGGAAACAATTTTATTTCTTTCAATTGCAAGGAAAAAGATGATTTTCAGCTGAATGGAAAACAGTGCGGAGGGAGAGTAGCAAACTTACAAACTTGCATCCTACCAAACCAGTAGCAGCACTGAAGACTGGTTTATTATTCTTGTTTGTTAACAAGAATAATAGCAGGGGCAGGCCCTGCCTCTGTCAGTCCTGCAGCCTCCAGTGACAAAAAAAATCCCCAAACATAAATCCATGTTATTAAACTTATTTTCTGCTCTGTTTTCACAGCCCTGCCTCTGATCCCTTCACATCAGCCATGCTGGGGAAGAGCAGGGACACGGACAGCTCCTGTCCTATACCACAGCACTGGATGAAACTTACGGAGCTACCTCCAAAATATTACTCTGGAGTAGGATGAAGTTTAAAGGCACAATATCAGAAGGGTATAGCCCCTGCTGCTGAATGTTGATCTCCATAGGTCCGTCAGTATCAGGAAGGATCAAGTTGTACCTTTTGGCCTTTTGAAAAATGCTACTCTACTTTGTGCATGACCAGCCCTTGACTGACTCTTTCCTCAGCCTTCCCTTCCCACATAAAAATTGAATCCCAAATGTACCTGGATACTTCTATACTTAAAGAAATGAGAAATTAGGATGACTTAATCTGAAAAGCATACTCTCAAGCAGACTGAAAGTCAAGGACTTCACAGTGCACAAGAACTGTATTTGATTTCAGGACTTGCTTTTATTTTTGAATCAAGTAAGAGACATGTGCATTTCAGTCTCCCACATCTCACCTGAGTCCCAGGGCCTGTGCTGCAGGTCTGCCCTCCCTGTTCACACACAAACCAGTCTGGATCCAAACACATTTCTAAAAAACTCTTTCAAAGTAGAAAATATTTCCACAAAAGGACTTTGTTTTCAACAAACTGTCAAGAACTTGTCTCTGCCTAAAGTCTGATAGTATTAAAACAGAGTGCATTTCAAATACAATGGATGATACAAATATGAAACTGTATTTCAAAGCCCCTGTTCTACTCACAGAGACATCGTGGAGAGCTGTTCAGAATAAGCCCATGTATAGACACGTCCCCAAAGCCAGGCCACAAAAAAGCCAGTGTTCCTGCTTGAAAAAGTGAAGCTTTCTCCCCTGCTCACCTTTTAAAGCCTCAGTTCAAATTCTCTTTAGAAGAGCAGACAACTAAAAAACCTTAGATTCCTAAGCCATGTGAACTACCCCTACTGGTGACAGCCATATGTATTTTTCCATCTTTTTGGTTAATCTGAAGAGAAATGAACCTGGACAGTCCTGTGAAGTTTCTTTCAAGTTTAGCAGGGGTATCAGTGGGGAAGGCTTTGAGAAAGCAGAGCCCCGTCTACTGCTGCTGCATTGCTGGATCTTGCTTTGTACAAGCCTCAGAGCACAGAGTCTCACATGACTCACTCACTCTCACACATACTGCAGAACTAATTGCTGGTTTAGTACCCACCCACAAAAGCCTCACCAAAAATCTCTGCAAAGCACAGCCATCTTCACTCAAACGGACAGAAGCAAAGTCCTTACTCTTTGTGCGTCCCTAGGCACAAATACAGACTAGAAAGTGAGAGAGTGGAAGGGAAAGGAGTAAAACCAGCCTAATGCTGCTTTAAATGATTCCAGCAACATCAAACAGATCAAAAGAACAGCATGATGTACTAAAAAAGGATAAACACAAAACAAAACATCCAAACACCCAAACACAAAACCAAAGCATAAAAATCCCACCCAACAAACCAAAACCCAGAACTACTTCCCACAGTAATCAAGAAATCATTGTGAACTTTTGTGCATCTAAAATCCACATGTATTTTTCAGATTGCTCAAACTGGGAGATGATGATAGCATCATCTACCTTTCCTGTCATTTCAGACTGAAGTGCGAAATAGAAATAGCATTTGTTAAAATACTCAAAATAAGTCTTGTTTTTAAGCTGCAGACTGCAATCGGAAGTGGGAATATATTATATTCCTTTAAAGGTAATTATTTTGCTTACTGTAAACAGTGCATTTGGCATACTACATTTGAGCATGCAGAAATATTCAAACCAAATCCCTGCATACATATTTTCAAGTATGAAGCAACATTTTTCATCTCCTGCCTCTGCATTTTCACAAATTTTTCCTATTGTATGTATAAAATCCTTACACTTGCCCCTGAAAGACTTTAAATCAACTCAGTTCAAGTTTCTGAGCCAGACCTCATTCTTTTTTCACCAAGAACCTGGAGTTTCTTTTCTGGCTGCAAATAATTATTCTGTTCCGGTAGACAAGGATGTAAATCCACGCTGCTCTCCATTTAGATTTGTCTTTAGAAATTCCATGGGGACCTTAGGGGAAAACTTTCCATTCAGTTTTATCTCTGGAGTTTCCTGAACTGAAATTCAGACATCAATTTGTCTTTAATACTCCTAATTTTTGATCTTTTTTTCTCCCTGACTCAGAAAAGCTCAGCAATTCATAGAAAAATCTTACCAGCTATTTTCAATCCAACTACTTTTGTTCTCTGAGTTTCAGTCCTGCTCCTCTCCTATTCTGCCATGTGACATGGCAAGTTCACATAGCTCTAACCAAATCTCCAAACTAAAGAACAGCAATGTCTCACTAAAGAGCATTTGGGCTAACACACTCCTCCACCTCTGCAGGAGAGGAAACCCTTAAGTATAGGTGAAAAGACACTGTTGGAATAAGATTTGCCACTGGAAGTATTAGAAAATAGATCTATCTTAGCAATAGAGCTTGTCTCTCAAGGTACAGAGTCACCAAGCTCCCCTCTGGTTACCTGCTAAGACTTTGTAGAGCATGCAAACTTCAGCAAGGCTGAAAAAAGGCAGTTGATAGTTCTCACTTTCAACAGCAAAAGTAGGTAATGAATACCCTCTGGAGAGCCCTTCCTTGGGATCCAAAGGGCCAGGGTCCCCAGGAGTCAACAGGACAGGCTTCTAGCCAAGAGTACAGGAGTAGCTGTGGGACTTTTCATTAATGTCATGACTTCAGCCAAGAACAGACAAGGTTGTTCACTCCTGCTTTTGTAAATCTATATACTGTGATACACACCTGCTCTGAGTGGTAACAGAGACCACTGGGTTTGTCACTTCTAATTTAAAAGCTTTATGCTACACACAATTACCCCAAGGCAGTAAAACATGATCTATTTCAATTTAGATTTGATCTGCTCTTTCATGCAGGCACAAAGCATATTGTAGCTTTTCATCAATTAGAGTCCTAGGATCATTGAATTATTTAGGTTAGAAAGGCCTTTAATATCATCAAGTCCAACCATAAACCTAACACTGCCAATACCACTACTAAACCATGTCTCCAAGTGCCACATCTACACATCTTTTAAATACTTCACATTAAACTGAGCACAGTAAAGCAGCAAGATCTTAATTAGCAGCTCCATTAGTATCTGAGCTGTGAATATGGTCACATACAAGAAAAAAAAATACTACTGTGCATATTTCATCTGTACTTTGTGAACTAAGCACAAAATCTAGTGGCATCCCAATGTCCTTCAACAACTTTGCAAGTCTGGCAAGTTGCACAAAGTTCAACTGTTTACAAAGCTCAGAGCTATACAGAGCCATCTATTTCTAGCTAAGCTACAGAACATAAATTTCACAGATCCTGAAATTATTTCATTTGTCAACATCAACCTATTCTTTGCCCATCAGAGCTGAGTTATTTTAGCACCACTTTTTCAGAACACCTGAGCCAGCAGATGCTCTAGGCTATACAGAAACAACTGGAGAAATGCAGCCTTCAGATGATGGAAAGCCCAGAAATCCTTGGTTGGTAACAATACCAAATATATTTTTATAAACTGAATAATGAAACTAGGCCAGCTGGACACTCCCACAGCTAAAAATATATCCAGGGTCTCAAAGAGGGGTGAGGATGGCTTGGAGACAATTTCCATGGTGCCATAACTAGAGAGGTCTCACTCCCTCAGCTGGCCAAGTACACCTGTACAAACTGTGGCTGCCCTAAAAGCACACACTTAAAACCACTAGAAATTCTGTATGCCCTCTTCTCATCCATGGGAGGAGAGCATCACAACAGAAGCACAAGGAGGAGCTCTCAGCAGCCCTTACAATAGCCCTGCATTAGGTCTGTAACATCCTTTCTGCTTCCCCAGCAACACAAGCAGGCAACGCAACCTAAAGCACAGGAAAGGCTGGAACACAATGAGACAAACCAGCTTGTGATGGCATGATTTTAGAAATGATGCTTTATTGCAACTGAGACTGCTGAACAACGTGGGGTTCTGCCTTTACAGAGGATATGTCATCTTTTTCACAATGGAGAGAGCAGAGAGTCTGCCCAAAACTAGGATTAGAGCCCAGCTCTCTGCAGTATTGTTTTAACAGTTTAATAACAGCACCAAGGCAGCAAACAAAAATCCCCTATTAACTTAAGCAGGAACAAAACTGGATCTTCTTGCAAAGCAGAGTCAGTGTTGCAAATGTGAGGCTTATGCAATAGAGCCTCAGACTTTTCTCCTTTTTGAAGAGTTAAATAAGGTATAATTAGCTATCATATTACACTATTTAAAATAAGCAAGTTCTCAGCTTTGTAGTTATAGACTGCACTGCTCAGCTGAAGTTTCCTTTTTCTATGAAGTGTTTGCTAGAAAAGCATATTTCCATTTAATTCATGCTAACATCCTTAAAACCAAAGGTCAAAAACACGGAAACAACAGCTTAACTGTAGCTAAGTAGGTCTTGGATGGAACCCAGAGCTCACAAGAACCAAAATCTTCACAAGAGTAACAGAAACTTCAGCTTTTGCATTCTATTTAATTAAACACGATTTTTATGAGGATCAGTTTACATTAAAACATTTTTTAAAAACAGAACCTGATTTTGAATAAAACCTGAAACAAACAATGTGTTCAATCAGATTTTAAGTTAATGTATTTTTAATCTGTAAAAACATTTGTTTGCATATGAATGAATATTTGTACTGCAGATGTTCTACACCTGTTTGCATTTTGCAAAAGGACAGTTGCTTTTACATGCTGTTATCTCAATTACAGCACAGAGAAAACTCAGATCTAGAACTCCATCTCTCATTTCAGGGCAATTATGACTGAAGTCCACATAATGCGGTTTTCTTCTTCTTCAAGCAAACTCTTTTTTCTTTTTCAATTTCAGGATAGGTCTTCAAAGTAGAATAGCTTGTCACAGACTTTTAAATTCTTCTGTAGTGAATTAGAATCAGTGACAGTGAGATTTACTGCATAAAACAGAACTTGACTTTTGTATAAGCATTAAAGGAAATTACAGCTTTCTTTCACTGCATCATCAAGGAAGTGTTTACACTTAAAATCAACATTATATTACTTTTCACCCTTTGGATGACAAGTTAATACCTCCTGATTCCTTTCACCTCTCATTTCCCTTACCAGCAGCTCTTTGAAACTTTTAATACAATATTTCTCTAATATTTCACTTGTAAATCTCAAGTTCAGGTTGCAATCTCAGTACAAGCAACAGCTCTGCCTGAGTACTCATACACATTCTTTCTTCCTTCCCATGGTCACTCCCTATATTACCAAATGTAATTGATGTTTGACAATTACCTTGAAGTAATGAATGTAATGAAGTAATGAATGTACTATGAATTACATAATCAAAAAATGTAGCTTAAAAAACCCAAACAAACCAAAACCAAACAAAGTTCAGAAATAAAGAAATGTGATAACAAGCATTGTCCTTTTCCCCATAACAAAAAATAATAGAAATACAATCAATTTAGCATGTTGACCATAACAGCAGAAATAATATTGTCCAGGGTGGTGCCAAGAATCACTTGGAACAAGTCATTTTTGCATCTTGGCAGAGCCAGTCTTCACGAAAAAAGGCCATGCCTACAATCAGCACTTTCCCAGAGATGACTTGCAGTGGTAGCTATCCAGATTACCTCTCCATGGACCCAATCCAAAACTCATTACTGGCAACAGGCTTTTGAAACAGTCCTGTTACATTTTCTTTCCACAGTGGAAAAACTCTATATTTAATTGGTAGACTGGAAAGAATCTTCAAATCTTTGAAGTCTGGGATTAACAGGAGAAAAGGACAAAATGTTTGCCTTTCTTTGGCTTGGCAAATAATACCTCGGGGGCGAAAAAAACTCTGTGATCTAGAAATGATGCAATTTCTACAGTGCTCAGTATGGTGCAGGTACATCAGAAGATACCTTTACAATTAAAGGTCTGGAGACAGCAAAACTACCAGTTGCTCACTTTTAGCAACAAATCTTTTAAATTAGATTTTACCAACAAATCTTTTAAGAAGCATAAATGGTGTTCAAAAATTGAAACATTTTAATTAAAGCAATTTAATTTGAATTTATTTTAGCACCATGTTTGCAATTGTGTTCAGACAGCATCAACAGAATAATTTAATATCAAATAGAATATTCAAAATCCTGTAATTTCACTATTTTACTGTTTTAGGACTATATAATCTATTCAAAATAAATGCTGTTTTTCTTCTTCAGGAAAGTGGTCATTTTTAAAGGAACAAGGACTTTCAGTAGCATTTCAGGTCACAGGACAGTGGTGGAGTAAGCAGCTGATCCACATAAAAGCTGTTTTGCTTATTTAGTTTTCAGCAGGGTCAAGCCACTGAATTAGTTTGCAGTCCAAACAAATTATGACAGTACAAAGCCAGGAAAGTGTGGGTCAGGAAAAATGTATGACAAAGTTGGGACTATTGGAGTCTTATACTGATGAAACTGAAGATGGAATTTCACTATTAAAAGCACAAGTAATATTAAATATAGAGGAGTATTTTCAATTGATACAAAATAATGACTCCAAACCTAAAGCATGTCTAAATAAAAGTAATATACAAACCCACATCTCAGAAATTCAGGAAGTTATCTCCTTCAGGAGGTTATCTTTCCTGGACAGCATAGTCTACAATCAATATTGTCATGCAGTGGAGGAAGTAACTGTGCTCCATCATTTCCAGAAATCTCTCTGCCAAGGGAACCATGTGTATTAGGAAATGCTTCCCCCTATCGTCTGATTAGTCTGAACAACTAACATCTCCTTAAAACAATCATTTTCAGAGGTTACCTCTGCTTTTCTTGGAAGCAGATCCTGAAAAAAAAAAAAATGAGCCTTCTTTTTACTCATCAACTTAGTCCTTCACTACAGCACTGTGACCCTGGCTTTCCCTCTTACTGCTTCTTCCAACAGGAAAGCAAGCAAGAGCCTGAAAAAATAAATATTACTTCACATAACTGACTTTTTTTTTAAGTTCTGCATAAAAGTTTGAATTCTTTTCTGTCCATTTTGTGTATGTACGACTTCGAATCTTTCTTTTACCTGTTGTCTTTCCACTCCCATCCCTTTCCAAACCCTGAAAATGAAACTCTTCTAAAAGCCTTTATTTCAAAGACTTTATATTTAAATGTCTTTTCTAAAATGCTGAAGCAGCAGGATCTAAAGATATAAGAATGCCATCGCAAAAGAAACTGGACAGTGATCTTTGAATTCACCAATATTATCAAACATTTCTTAAAGAGCACACAAAAGGTGTGTCCCTTCCCCATAAACAAGGAAAAAGAGAAAAGAGGGAAACAATAATCTGTCTGCCAGAGTGCCCGCTTAAGAAAAGCTGCAAATCTCACTTTAAGAGTATTTAGGGCCATGCCAGCAGGATATTAGATTTAAAAGGAAAATTATTTTTTCAGCTTGTTATACATTTAAACTGATAAGTTCTACTTGGCTTACAGCGTATGAAACACAAAATGAAAGAAACATGAGGAAGAGAAAGATTTTCAGGACAAAGCACAAAGTATAATACAGTCTGGGCAGCAAGTGGTAGGGAATACCAAGTGGAAAACATAAGATATAAAACCTTTGTATCTTAATTAAATTTAGAGTTGGAGTTGATGTTGACACCCCTGATTTTCTTTGAAAAGAAACTGAAATCTGAATCCCTCTAGAACCTTTTTGCCTTCTAACCTCTGTTTCTTAGCTCTTTTGGCTAGAAAATGAGAATTGAGTACACCTTAGAAAACAACTACCAACACTTAAGGGGGGATTTTGATTAAATAAAATACTGATGTGTCAAGTTGAGGATGTCTACACTGTAACTTTTATGTATCACTACCTATAAACTAACAGTGTGACAGGTCTTTTTTAATCACTGCTTAAGGATGGAAGTATTGTGGTGTACCATTGCTACTATTTAAGTTTCCCTCAAGCCAGCAGTACAACTAAAGCGTATCATGAGGCCCTTCTGACCTTGGTCTGAACACAAGACATTGATGATGTGATATAATGACAATTTGTTTACTGACACCATAATGTAGAGTATGAAATACAGGCTGTCAGAAATACAATCAACATAATATTCCATCCTTGCCTTCCGGACGATTTCCAAGGCAGGAAGAGTAAACAGCCTTCTCCCAGCTTTCTTAATTTCCACAGCTGAGAGTGTAGGATGTTTACAATACCTGTCACTCAGAGCTCCCAAGAACAGAACAAATATCAGCAGACCTAGTACTGACTTCATCACTGACTGCTGGAAACATGCAGATGTCAAGTAATGGGAGGAAAAAATCCATACCCATGACCGTATGAATCCAAATCAATGTTAAGTCCTTTGTGAACAAGTTGGAGAGTCTAAGAAAGAAGTTCAAAATAAGGTTGAGCTTCAGCATCTCCAGATGACAGCCAGTGTTATTGCCACCATGGTACTGCAAGGCTTACTGCCAGTTCCCTCCGAAGTATTCTTGCATGTCTTGAAGTTGTGCCTGCAGAAAACAGAGAATTCACCGTTTTAATGAGTGCACATAGCAGAAAAATGGTCTTTGCATTCTACAAGGAGGAGCTGTCATGTAATTTCCAAAAGTCTGAAAGCTTTTAACACGATTTAAAAGTGGTATTTAGAGCGCTGGCTCACAGAATGCCTACACTATCAAGCTTATTTTTAATTAACAGAGGAATGATGGTTCGGGGACACTTGAATACTGTGAGGAAAAGAATACTTTTAAAGCTACAGCTTGGTAAATTGAAGAATTTGGTTAAATAACATGTGGCTCTTAACAGTAGCCTAGGTACATTTGAGATTGTACTTTCCACTCAAACATATTAAGTATTCAGTTTCTTTGAAGGCATCACCTCTAAGAGAAAAAACAAAAAACCAAATAATTTTTTTTAAAAAAAAGAGAATCCAACCAGAAAAAAGGAAAAAAAAAATTCTCATGTAGAACAATAGTCAAAATCCTCAGAAGAGAAAAAAAATCCACTTAAACAGGTTTTAGTACAACATAAGATAACCTTTGGTACAAGATTATTAATAGCTTCTGCTTTAAAAAACAACGTATGTGAAAAAAACATGTTCAAGTGACCAGGGACTTGAGTTGTGTTACAGAAGCACAGCAATGTATTTTAAAAAAAGTTAATCTGCTATTGAAAAGGTGGAGGAGCTTTAGCTGAGAGCACAACCCGTAAAAGAGTTGCCCCAATTCTAGTACAGTAATCATCATCACATGAACACCATTTATAGCACAGTATATTGGCCAGCTTTCTGAGGAAACAGCTGCTCTGTGGGCATAAAGTATGTTTCATTTGGACCAAAGTAACTATATAGTTTTCTCCTCTACCATTATCTATGTATCATTCCAGTACTCCTAAAAATCAGGATAGATATCTAAAAGCCAGTGCCTGGAGGAAATCGATTTGTTCAGGGAACACAGCAGCAGCAGCAGTAGGGGAAAGAAGGGGACTATGTAATTGTCCCATTTGCTTGACCATTCATAAGGAGGCCTAGAGATGTGCAGGATGTTCAAAAGTTGAAATAGATCTGAAGGCACAGATCATCTTTACCTTCTAGTCTGCTATAAAAGAATACAGACTGCAAGGGCAAAGGCGGCACAAATTGTCAGAATTAAAAGTTTTCTTTCTCGAGCTGTCTGTCCTCAATAAATCATCTCCTCTGGTCAGCAGTTGAACAACCTAT
This sequence comes from Trochalopteron elliotii, assembly GCA_024734555.1. NCBI lineage: Eukaryota > Metazoa > Chordata > Aves > Passeriformes > Leiothrichidae > Trochalopteron > Trochalopteron elliotii. Next base: position 5,397,022 of record JANPWX010000076.1, read on the forward strand.
GCTAGTTCTGCACTAAGAAGATGCATATTTCCTAACTTCACCAATTTTACATGTCACTGGGGTCTGTGGGTTGGATCTCTCTCTAGGGCATACAATAGAAGAAGAAAATGCCTGTCTTCAATCAAGCAGCCACACCAGTCAGATTGCCAGGTAGCCCTGCAAGAAACAGTCTGGCATTGCTCAACAATGAATCCAGCAGCAGAAACAAAAGCATAAAGTGCAGAAATAAAATCATGGAGCTGCTCTCTCAGAGCAAGGAAAAGGAGTAAATCTCAGAATAATCCAGGTGTAAACATCTCAGTAGGTAATCTAGTCCCAGGTCCTCCTGGAGGCAGAGCCAGTTTTGAAATCCCACATGAACTGCTGCAAGAGACCTTACATTTTTCACTCAAGGTTTTGCAGATTAAGTATGATTTGCAGAAGGCACTTCAGCCATTTATAAGAGAAAGCTGAAAAATAATATTGTGGTAGTCTCTGATGGAATTTACCACAGTATACTCAATCTTTAACTGACAGGTGTCTGATATTTCTATTGCTAACAGATCCTAATTTGATCCTGTAAGAGCTATGATGATTTTTTTTTTTATATTTAAAACATCAATCATGATATCATCTTGATGTGCATCTTTTATTACCATTGGTTAGTATTGCTATGTACAATTACTTTTGCAGTACAATTGAAATTTCAGGGCTTAAAATCAGACAGCTGACTTAGAAAATACTAACTTACTTTATACTCTAACATTAGAACAAGTCTTCCAAGTTTAACACATTAAACAAAAAAAAATGACCCCCTCTCTCAACAACCTAGTCCCCAATACAAAAAACTCCACACAACTATGTAAATTCAGAAAGCATTGATATTGTATTTGCTAAAAAGTAAGTAGAAGGAAAAAAAAAACAAACTGTCTATAGCAAGAAAAAATTCTGCTTTCAAAATAAGCCTATGAACTACTGGAACTGTGGGCCTCATATCTAAGAAAACTGTGAGAGCCAGTGCTGTAACAGGCAACATACTGTCAGCACACAGAGAAGAAAACTTGTCAAGGCAAATGATGCAGTGACAAGGAAATATTCAAAACACATGAAGCAAAAAGAATCTGGAGTTTCAGAACAAGAAAAATCAAAATAAAAACTAAGTAACGTATTATGGTCTCACAGAATCCCAAACACATTTGAGACTTATTATATATGCTTTAGCATTTAAATGAATGGGATAAATGACTTAGGACTTTAAAAGTCAGTTTTGCATATATATTTCAGATGTGCTTCTGAAAGGTGCAACTTCAAACAATTTAAGGAAATCTTCTGGCAAGAACTTCATTTATACTCAACAAAGTAATTCCTATGCTAAAGGGCTTACAGTCAAAACAAATGACAGAAGAATATGACAGCAATTAAATGATGACTTTAAGCACAGGTCCACAGTATTTCTACTGCTTCTCTACTGACTGCCTTTGACTTCCAAATTGTTTCAGGCGGCTACTCCCTTTTTACCAATATTTATGTAGTTAAAGATGCATCTAAGGTGACATGCTTGGGGAGGATAAGAAGCTACATGTATCACAACCCCTTGCCAAAACAGATGCCTACCACTTCCCAGGCATAGTTCCTTGTCTATGTCTACATACCCAGATACAGCAACCTGGCTGCCCAGCTTCCATTGCAAAGCCTTCTGTAGGTGTCCAAGAAATACAGCTGGTGATTTGACAGCAAGCCTTGCACAAAGCTAGGCTAAAATCCTTCCCCTGAAGGATCTAAGGGAAGGCATTACCTGCGCTGATAGCCACACAAGTGATCATGTTTTAGCAAAGCTATCACAAAAGTAAGGGTTAAGTACTGCAAAAAAGGCTTTCTCCCCCATATCTCCAAGAGGCAGGTGTTACTGACATAGTTTACCTGATCCTAAAACCTGCTTTCCCTCCCTTGGCTTCACTCTCCTATACTTGAGGGATATGACTGTAAAATGCAGTACAGAGAGTTACGTAAGAAGCAGCTACTAAAAGAATGCAGTGCTACAACAAACTAACAACCCAAAACTAAAGCACTGCCCTGCCATCACCTGGAAAGAAGAGACTGTGAGCTGCCCAGTAAATGCCACACTATGAAGAAACTGTAGTCATTAATTTGCTTTCATTTTATAACTAAGCACAAAAGGGAAGGACTGAAAAGAAAACGTATTCTCTTCCCTTTGTAGCCAGTTAGATGTTTAAGTTCTGGCAATGACAGTAAGGTGGGTGCCAACATGCACAAATTACTCACTGCTCACTTTAGAGAATACTTGTTATAGCCAGAACCACTCAATTATATCACCCAACAGCCGAGGACCATAAAATAAGGAAAAACTACCCTGTTTGCAAACAGGGAGAAAATTATATATAGTGTAAGGTTTAACTCTCCTACAGGCTTGTGAAATGAGCCGACTTCATGCTACTTCCTGTGCACTCACAGCCCTCTAAAAAAGCTAATCTTTCTGCTCTGCATCAAGCACATCATTAAAATGAGGGCAACTATCACTGAGCATTTTAAATATTATGCCATTAGCAAAACTAATGAAGTGCTATTTATACAGGAAGACCTCTTACATTGCCTTTTACAAAAATTCAAAACTGTCTCAAAATCTTCCTCAAAATCCACAATGCACACAGGGAAGGCTAGCCTGCCTACGTAGAGGTCTACCTGATCCACCTGCAGTGACCCACATGAGGGGCAAAATACTTGTGCTGAATCCCCTTTCTGAATACAAACAGCTTAAAAAGGAGCAGGCCCAGAGAAGACTGCAAGCTATTTAAAACTCTTCCTTCTTTGCCTGGTGGAATCCTGGAGACTGTGTGGTCCTTACATTTGGAGATATTCCCAATTTACCTCCCTCGCTGCTCAGCCACCCCTCAAGAAGCAGCTAGCATACAGTGTAACAGCCATGTCAGTTTGAAGTAAGAATTGAGATTGGGACTTGGGAAGGTGCAGTCACAGTGTCAGCCATCCTTAGAGCTTAGCTAGAGACTGGTGGATCCCCCTTCCTATGTCTCCATCTCTGTGTGGTAACCACAAAAACTACAAACCTCTCACTACTGCTATTTTCCTACACGAAGAACAATTTCACTCAAAACTGACAAGTTTTCTTTCTCACCTGCCTGTTCCCGGAAGGCCACACAGTTTCAGTGAACTCCTTGCAAATCCTGGTAACAATGACTTGCTATCAACTTTATCAAAAAAAGCCTGGCGTATTTCTAAGATTACTTCAAGCCCATGACAATGAATTCTGTTTTTTCCCATGTTAAACATTCTGTGATCCACTTTATAAACATATATTTATATATGTGGGTATGCAAAGAGGAACTCCGGAGTCTCTGTCTGATGGGGAAGACTAAAAACAGGAGGTGGATCTCAGGGCTCTCCTTCAGCTCTCCTCTCAGCTTCAGAAAAAGAAAACTATCCCATTCATTTTCTTCATGAGCCTTGCAACTATTTGAAGGGAAAAAAAAAAAAAGCTTCCTTTCCCATATAACCGCTATAAGACACACAAAAAACAATCTGAAAACAAAGTCAATACATTTTTAAACTAGGTAAAAGAAAGTTTAGTTTCAACAAATTTAGACTTTTTGCCTCTGAGAATCAGAAGCAAGACAGTGGGGAAAGAACAGCCACCACACACAAGCCACAAAATAAGGTGGAACAGTCCAGAATACATAAGCAGGCATATTCTAGACAGGGAATTAACTGGCACACCTTTGAATGAAAAATAATTCAAATAATATATAAATATATAAACTGCCACCAGATGTCAGTACAGCCTAGAAAATTGCTAGTACAACCCCCTACTCCAGGCTGATAGGGATATTTATTTAACATTTCCCCCAACTGTCCAGGTACAGAAATCCAGCCTTTCCACTGAAACCCTGAATGGAAAAAATTACACACAATAGATCTCATTTGCACGTTATCAACACGAACAAAACTCAAAGCTGTAAGAATAGGCCTAAACTTCTACTGCCTCAGGACAAGAACCAGCTTGATACTAAATAATCTATTATTAAGGTTCAGTGCCCTCCTCTCTCATGCTCATTAGATTCTCTAGCAATGAGTCTTGGCCCCACACAGTCACATTCCCTCTGTTCCTAAATAGGTTTAGTCTCCTTAGATTATGCTGCAAAGTGACAGGGAATATTTAGCAATGAGGTTGCTAAGCTAAATAAAGCTTTTCTGCAAAACAAGCATTACCATGTCTGTCCTTGTGCTACAGCACAGGCTCTCCCCACGTTCTTCCCCATCTCTGATTTTTCACAAGAGTTGCAAAGGAAAGTGTTTCTGGAGCATCCCCGGCTGAGGTGATTTTACTTTGAAACTTCTAACAGCAGACTTTATCTAACTTCTTCACACAAATAAATATAGAAAGTTATGATTTCTTGATGGTAGAAATTAGTTTCAGCAAGACATACGGCATATAAACATTTTTTCTGCTCCATGTCCAAATTCAGTGACAAACTTGGCTACTAAAGCTATTAACTAGGGAGGTTTCACAGGCTACTTAAAGAGCAGGCCTTATTGCAGACCACTAGTGCACACATTAAAAAACAATCAAAAAAGGAAAGAAACCACTCTTCCATGCCAAACATAATCTATATTATTTAGTCTCAGCAAGAGTTTTCAGCTTTGTGAGTTTATAGCTTGAGCTTCTTGTCCTACCACAATCAGTAAGTTTTACTTTGAAGTAAAAATGTGTATTAAGAGAACACCAGAAACAGTAGAGACCAAGAGAATTGTTAAGCGACTAAGAAACCTAACTTAAAATTTTTGCTTGGCATATAGCTACTCAATATTAGTGACATCGTGATTTCCATTTTGTAAGAAATATTCAAGTAAGCAAAGTAACGCATACTGACCTGTGGAAAGTTACATCAGGAAAATTTGCTTTCATAAGAGTAACAAATGTTTATAACTTTAATACTGGCTTAAGTGAAAACCAGCATACAGTGTCTTACAAAATCTCTTTTATTTTCTTACTAAATGCAATCAACTCAGTGTACCACCTTAAGTCCAATGCAAAAAAAACTTTTAAAAAATTAGAAGAAACTTGGTGAGTTAAAAACCATGAAGAAAAAATTAACGTTTTAGGCCATGGGTTTGGAAAAGAACTTACTGAAATATCTGTCTTGCTGTATAGGGCCATTTCAGCACAGCTCTGATGTTTTAGCTTCACTTTTAACCCTAGCACACTCTTGGATTTCCTTTGTTCAGTTTCGTATCTCAGGTTGAATAAAATTGAGAGAGCAGCAGAATTACAGATACGCCGAAATTTTTCCTGAGCATTTATGTTTTCTGAACATGGACAGCTTGGTAACTTGGGATATTAGTATGAAAAAGAGGAATAAAAAGCAGAGAGACAGCATCCTGACAGTTGTACAGTTTTGAAGGGGAGATGGAGTACAAACTGCCTGTAAGTCTGTAAGTTGAGCAGCAACAAATGCAAAAAAAAAGAATGTGAAGTAAATTGCTTCACAGGAAACCCTCAAACCACTTAAAGTAGAGCACCTCTTAATTTCATACCTAAACTAAGCCTTGGAACCTCTCTTCAATTCAGGTGAGCTTTGTAGTCTCAGAAGTTTCTCCTGGAAGAGCCTAATCACTGACTCAAGAGGAAAGGGAAGGTTTGTTGCAAACCTAAGTGCTTAATTAAACAGACAAACTATAAGCATGTTTCACCTTGCTTTTGAGTTTCATTAGGAAACCTTTCACAATTCCTATTTTGTTCCATACAACTGCACGTCTTTGCCAGGTTAAAACAAGAGGTAATTTATGTGCACTCTCTAAATTGGAACTTTTAATTCCTGAGTCTTGGCTCTAATTGTCAAAAGGACCCTTGAGGCTCATAGTTTCTCTTTGTTAACTTCCCTCCCTCAAATTCCCTACACGTAAACACTTGTTTCTACAATGGCTCTTCTCCAAGTCATTTCCCCCCAACTTTCTGCACATTCAAAACATGCAAAAGCCAAATCCAAGTCTCTCAGTTTTACACGTGCCACTTGCTTAGACAGAGTTCACCATGTCCAGATGATAAGTACCATTTCAGTTACTGGCTATTCAGGAAATCTCAAGAACGTTACCAGCATTGAGAGTACATGACTCAACAGCCAGCTTGCACACTATGCCAGGATAATGGAATAGTTGGCTCCTTTCACCCAAGAAACGTAACTCCTTCAAAATCAAAGTTTTAAGAACACAAAGAATTTCAGATTCTGCAGAAGCAAAACTGCAAAGATGCACTTAAAAGTTACCGAAAGTTCACATCAGCAGCAAAACTTGAGTGGAAAGAAGCTTACCGTCAGTTATTATTTAGCACAACTTAATTTCCTAAAATCTTTTAAAGTTCACCCTTGAGTGTCAAAGGGGGTTTTGGATTCTTCTCTACATTACCTAAACTATGCACAGCTACCTTCTTGCATTTCCTTTACACCCACCAAGCAGTTAGCTCTGCTGCTGAATGCACTATGGCAAATGGCATTCACGCTGTGAGGCTTTGAAAGAGGCTGGCATTTCAATAGTTACATTAGCAGTACTGGCATGCCCGTGCAGATGGAGAATGGTGGACACATTTTTTTCCTCAATGAAAAAAGTTCTACTTAAAGATGCTTTTAAAAAGGGGAAATTGCCAGCCTGAAATGCTGTCATTTCTACATCGACAAGCAGGAATAATATTTGGCACTATGCTTGAAATACTTGTACAATTTAATTTTTCTTGCCAATGCTGGCTTAAGGGTTCTGTTATATGCACAAGAATTAAGCAATGCAGGAAGTATTTCCTACTGCTAGTGTTCTTATGGTTATTATAACCATGTTAAAATAGTTATATTGGTTCATTTGTTTTTAAAGACATCCCTTTTACAAGGACTTACAAATAAGTTAAACGGCAAAGTATGCCTTATTAGGCAATTTTCATCCTTTAATTGTTTGGTCTCTCTTAGATGACTCAATTCTTTAAATACCCAGATCTCCATTTCTTCCCCAAACACAGTAGTTGCATTAAGTTTCACTTTCCTATTTCCATCCCAGATCTTCTTCAGGTTAACTTAGCAAAGAGTGTTCTTGCCAAAGTCAAAAGATACTTGCACTATTCCATCCCTGTGTATTTTGAGTTGTCAATCTTTCCTGTGACAGTCTAGAACCAATCTTTTGTTCTGCTACCTCCCTCTTTCCTTCTTTATCAGAAGATAGTCCATTTGTTTTTAGAGTAGAGATCCTTAAAAGCTCTTCTGCACATTCAGTCTGGGTGGTTTACTTTGCAATTAAAAATCACCATCCCCTTTGTGAACATGGTCCAGAAAATTGTTTCTACTTTGTGTCCAATGGCACACATGAAATCTTTTTTCATCTCTCCGACACTTGAAGAAAAATCTGCCTGCTAACTCTAACACATTATTAATACTTGCAACTTCACAGACCTAGCCAAACACCCAGGTTTGCAGATTATTTATGCACAAAATCTAAACTGAAGTCCTTTCAACTGATCCTGACATTTCCAGCCCATTCAGCAACTCTTGTCTTCCAGGTTCACTTTTACATGACACTCTCCAGTGAAGGAAAGGCAAAAATCTTGCTGTGACTGGAATAGATTCAGAAAACTACTGCCAGAAAGAATACTCCATGAAACCTTTATATCCTCTTAGGGCCACCTGTCCCTTCTCAGCTGAATCAAACAGCAGCTATTGTCATGGTCAAGGCCTATCAAGATCTGCAACCTTCCTTGCCCTCAGTAAGCCGCCTTCTCTACCTCCAGTATCACACAAGGACAGACTTGGCACTCCACATTACAGCTTCAATTACAGCTCATTCCTGCTTTCTTCTTCACTGTGTCTTAACAGAAATGCAATTTCCACCCTCACAGCCTCCCTCACAGTCCTCCTCTTCACACTGTCTGCACCTACCAGTCCCACCAGCACCGCCTTGCCCCATGCTTCACCCATCAATGGGTAGGCTCATGCACCCACTGCAATCCAGAACTGTGCCAGGGACTTCACAGAAGTCAGAGTGCTCAGCACCACCACATGCTGCAGTCACGCTGAACATCTGACTGACAACTTATGAAGTCACTTAACCCATTTTTGGCTAAAGCTGACTAATTAGCAACGTCAAAGAAAAATCTGAGAGAAAAGAATACTTGAAGCAGCAATGCTGAAACGGAAAAAATACATTTTTTTTTAGCAATAAAATCACCAATTGACCATGAAGACAGTAAAATACCCCCCACCTAAACATATTTCTTTTCCTCCTAAATAGACAGTAAGCTTAAAACTTCTTTTGTTGTATTTCAGTAAGGGTCATCATTGTGGTATGTGAGCAAGCCAAAGAAGACCAAGTTGCCCATCTGTATTAAACAACAGTTGCTGCAGGTTGAAAACAAGCAGGGCTTCAGTTGTAAAGAAGCTCAGCTGAGGTTTCTGTTCGGCAAAGATGATGTATTTGAAACAAGGAACAGACCCAGATTCCATTTGATATGGTTCTTCCTGATGCATAGATTTCAGGTAAATTCAATAGCCCCTCTCCTTCCCCTCCACGGAACAAAAAACTTTTCCCTCTGTGTGCTAACAGGATTAAGTGTCGCATTTAAATTTCATCAGACTCCACTTTGTTCTGTAACCCCTTCTCTGAATTAGCAGACTGCCGCTGAAGCAGGCACAGCTTCTCCTACTCGTTAATATCACGGACATGGTGTGGCAGGGATCCAAGCTCTGTTCTCCTGCAGAGGATACAGCTTCTGTGGAAGTGAACAATCTCCAGCAAAAGCTTAACACGTCGTCCCATTTCCTCTGTTGGAAGGGAGTCTCCCAACTTGCGCTCTGAACAAACAGAGTCCTGGAGCCAGGCCACAGACAGTGTTTACAGAAACAGCAACGTCACCGATAGCACAGATTTGGGTACTTTGGAACAAAAATAGTTTGAAAAAAAGACAAGCAGCAGTATTTTTTTCCATGAAAAGTAGTAAATTAAGCATTAGTCAAATGCTAATACATTTTTTTAGCTATTTCATACGAAGTCTTCCTGAAAAACAGCACCTACTTTACTGTGGTTAAAGCAAATCTTATGCTGAACAAAGGAACTGAGATGTACCAATTTAGCAGCAGTTCTATATTTCCAGCCCCACCTGTCCTCTTGCTGCCTAACTTCCAAATGTGCACACACACGGCCTAAGTCATGCAAGTATAAAATAAAAGAACACTTCTTTTCTTGAGGGATTTAATTTTTTTTAAATGCACTGAAAGACTTTAGACTATCCAAACTTTGTGAAAATATAAAGGCAGAGTACCTAAACTATTTACAAGGGTTCTGGACCATCTGTAATTCTTCATACATAGACTTTGACAACCTTATTTAATTAGTATCAACCTTTCACCACTTAGCATGCTGCTAGAGTATTAGTCTATTTTTATTTTATTTATTTTAAGGAAGTGGAACAATACAGTGATCATCAAAAACAGTACATCAAAATAGTACATGCTGTACTCTGTACTTAAACAAATAAATACAGAAAACTATAATCCAGGGGTAAGATATATAAATATAAACTCTAATTTTCACAAAGTTCATGAGAATTATAACTTTTGGAAAACCCAGTCCATCTGGTAATTGAAGTGGTTTTAATCTCACAGTTACTAACACAGGAATAGAGCAAAAAGCTGCTCTCGCATGCATTTTGCCAACGAATCAAACTTGTAACATCATATGGTCAATGTATAATACAAGGCAAACAGGCACCAGAGAAAAAGACACCACATTTTTTTTTTGTTTCTACCTCACTTCCAGTCCTACAACCTGCCTGGTGACTATGAGAGATACAGCTGATATGAAGCAAGAGGCAAAGAAGTGTCAGTTAGATAAAATGTGAAAATCCAGGCTCTGTCCAAGAAGCAGGAAGAAGAAACTCAAGGGTCAGCTGCAGAGGATAAGGGCAGAGACAGGCTCCAGCACAAGAATTTTTTCAGTAGATGGCTTGGCAACAGAAATAATACCTTAAAAAGTTTCTGTTGCCCAATGCCTCCCACACTGAAACTGCAAAATCTCATCCTGTTCCCCTCTTCAGGGCTGCGAATCGTGCTAACATGGAATGGTGCTACTGATGTCCAGAGCTTCTCTCTGTACAAAAATGAGCAGGCTAGTTCTCAGAAAACCTAATTTGCAAGAAACTTCTTCTAGGCCCAGCCAAACAGCGGACAGAGGATTAATTTTCTTTCACAAGTCTTAAATCACCAGGAAATCTAAACAGCCACACAGGAAAACAAGAAGGTAAAATACAATTTAAATAAATAAAGCAACTGCATATAGTTCTGCCTGTGCCTTTTCTGGCTAAAGATGAGGGCAGGCAGCTAGTTATTTCAGGCAGACCCCATATTAACTTCCTGACCAAGCTAAGTGAAAGCCTGCCAAGTACTAAAGGGAGAAGAAAGGGATGTAGGCAGCTCGGGTACTTCCGTTATAGAGATACTTTTTACCAGCACTGCAGTTCTGAGGGCCTTACTGAGGGAACTGATGTGTTAGGCAGCAACATCCTGATTTTACCCTCTGAACACAAATCCAGAGAGGGCTGATGGCAAGTGGCACACAGGCTGTTTGTTAGGAGGCTATGTAAAATAGAACACCTTGTGATGGTGATTAAAAAGCCATGATGACTACTTTCCCTCCTAGCCTGGCTAATGTTTTGAGCTAGACATACTCCACTCTCGCTTCGAGGCTGCAGCAACTGACCTTTGCCTGCTCACAGCCCCAGTGGGCTGCACAAACTGCACTGGGGTCACCACGGGATGGTATCAGACATGATTCTGTCATCACCATTAGAGACTTCAGCAGGGGCCAAAACCCAAATTTTAGAAGCATAGTAATATATACACCCTCATCATAACAAAAAATCTGTCCTGATGCTGCTCATGCCAGTGCAAGGAAACTTTGTTCCCTAGAGCTCAAAGTGACACCTCCTGCCAACACAAGAGCAGTGGTAAGACATGCTAAAATGGGAACCAAAGAGGAAATTGAAAGTTAAGTTGGGTTCAGATTTTGATTTTTTTAAACTAAAAAGTCCTTCATTGTGAAGTGATAAATGTGGAAGTGAAGATTAAATCATGTTCAATTTTAAATCACGTGTCTTCAAATTCTTTGGCAAGGTAGAAAGTTGACACAAATATTTTGCATTACAATTTATTGCAACAACAGTCATTTCTGTGAGAAGATCTGAAAGCACACACCTCATTTTCTAAAAATGCAAATATTCACTCGCTATTTAAGGCTTAAAACAAGACCAGATATAAACCACAGTTAAAACCTGTAATATATACCAGCCTCCAAGAATCACTGCATTCAAGATACATTAGTTACATTTTTGGTCAGCTCAAAGAAATGTTTGTCCCACCAGCTGATATTTCTCTCCTAAGAGGAGAAAACTGGTTCCACAAACCCATTCCAGCAAATTAAGGGGTATTAGCAACATAAGCCAAATGCAATCAAATCACAGTGATGACTTATTGCTTATAATGAAAACTAGAGGATATATATCTTCAGATGTTTTTTTTCAGTAAAAAACCTGACACTCTGCAAGATATTCCATAAGAGTTCAAGAAATTCAGTGCAAACTATTTCTAAATATATGACGGATGTCACAACTCTGATTTTAGTTCATGATGCAATTTTAGCACATCCTATTTCTACTCATATACTTCACACAACGTAACATTTGCTGCAACCACAGAAACATCTTCTAAAAGTTAAAAATTACTTAGTTCTAAGGCAAAGTGCTTTATCTGTACAAATTCTACTAGGAGCTGCTGAATCTCTAGGAACAAAGATACCTCACCAGTATCCAAAACAGACAGCTGACATTCTACAGATGCAATTAGGAGCATTTTCTTGTTCTGTAGCTTTCATGGAGGAGAATGCAAACGACACTACCTTTAAGTCAATACACCCAGCAAATGTAGTCTGCCATCAGTTCAGAAAACTTCTCTGCAAGAGAAGCACCGACAATGGTATGATCAAGTCTTATCACCTGTGTCCCACGACATCAGAGAGTAAGTGCCAGAAGTCTGAAGGACTTAAAGCACTAATACCCTTCCTAGAAATATTTAAAATCTGTTTTAGCTATGAGTAAATGAGTACACTTACACAGTCAAGAGGAGCTGTAGACAATAAGCACTTGTGTGCATCTCAAGCAGAGTACCCAGGCAGGGATATCTAAGTTTCAGCCCCATTGTGCAAGCACCTTCACACACATCAAACATTCCGTTGGCAGTGGAGAAAACCAACACGCATAACCACAGAAAAGTTGCAGACAGGCTTAGACTTGGGTCCAGCTGACACTAGAGCAAGAAGATGATTTCCATACCTTTATTTCATGCTTGCAGTTTTTTGCCTGTGTCTTAAGAGAAGCACTTTTACCTTCTTCCCCCTCAATGTATGTCCACTTGGCAGTATAAGGGCTAAACCAGTCTTACATCAGTGATACTACAGAAGGTTCAAAACATTCCAAAATAACACTGCTCTCATAAGCAGCAACTGCAAAGTGCCTGAGGCACAAATGTGTCAAGTTCCAAATTTTAATTACTCAAACCCTGTACTGAAACACTCACGTTCTCCTTTTCCTAAAGCCAGCACTTTAATTCCATTTTACTAATGTGAAAAACCTGAAGATCTTCCTCATGAGGAGGGGAATGCTCAGACAAGGAAACATGCATGCTTTTCTCACTATGGGTTTGCATCTCCTTTACAATTGGATTTTCAGCTCAGCACATTGACATGGAAGGAAATGTAAAAAAAAAAAAAAAGATCTTTTAGCAAAGCTGCTATCTGTAGTCAGTTCCTCCCAGGAATGAAACAACCAACTTTCCAGGACAGCACCAGATATATTTGTATAGAATATCTTTGTGATAGAAATGAACAAAAGAACAACAAGGCTTCTTTACAGATTTCCTCATACAAGACATGAAATCCTTCTGTGTAGATAGTTGCTATGGTGCAGACTTAAGGGGAAAAAGAGGGGAGATCAGACTTCTTGTTTACAGGTTTCCAATATGTTCCACTTGATCCATCTTGAAATTGAAACCCCTTAGCTTCCTGTCTTAAGGCTGTCAGATGGTAGAGAACAAACACAGTGTTAGCAACTTTTCAAAGCCCCCACATGTTCTGCACAGAGCTAGAGAAAAACATCCACGTGGATTAGGCAACAGACAGGAGGGACAATATAGTTTCAAAGAGAATAAAAGCCATACTAAATCCTGAAAGACTTATTCAAGGGAAAAGAGACTTACTCTGGGAATGAAATGCCAGATTATCTCTGAACATTGTCAACACTTCACTACAATGTAACACTGCATCTATCTATTAAAAAATACACCATTTTGACATTCTCAGACAAAATCCTGGTTCTTCTGATAACTTCTTACACAGGTTTTATCCCAACAGGTATGCCTACCTATCTACAGATTCAAGAAGAGTAAGACAAAGACACTTATGGCAGGATTAAACTTGCAGTAAGACATCTAAACCATGCAGTCCTCTACAGTCAAAAAGTCTACAGAGAGATTCACCTTACTCTACAGCAGACATTTGGGGTCTAATCCAGGTACCTAGACATAGGTAAGTGCTGTCAGTTTAAATGTCCTGGCAGTTTCACCTCAGTTCCAGTTGCCTCTCCTGTAAACCTGGTATCCCTCATCATTATGCAATTTTTACTAATGCTTTGGAGATCCTAACTGGCACCTAGTTCAGGCAGGTGACCAGAGGGCTACTATCCAGGCCCCACTGACTCTACCAAGGACATTTTCACCAGCTATGAAGACACATAGCACAGAAACTTGGTGCAGAAGTATAAAACTTAAATGTTCTTCATCATTCATGAACGGAATGCACCCTTCATGCTTTTGACAATTGATAAGAATATAGCTAGAGCTAAAACTTGTTGAATACTCAGGCTGCTCTTTACTGTGGTTTGGGGGCGATGCAAGAGATTTGGCCTTTGCAGTTACTTCTTTAGAGTCCCATGTTTTAAAGAAGCTGCCAAATGTAATTTCTTCCCTAGATTCCTTAGTCACTTGCCAGAAGACTAGACCAGAACCTTTTTGCAAAAACCTTCTATTTAACCTGTCTGCATGAACTGCCTTAACCAACTTTTTTTCAGTATGGTGTAAAAAATCTACTCATACAGGACAGGTTAGTTCTCTCATTCAGTCAGTGACCAGTCTGGCTCTGTCATATATTGTGCTTCCACTAAACATCCAGCATGAGGTAGAAGTAACCACCTGATCCAGGATAATTCCAAGGCTTAGGAACTAAATTATGCAGTCTTTCTAAAGATAGTACAAAATTCCCTGCATGGACAGAGATGCCTTTAAAGACCTCCAGAGGGAGATCCTGTCTAATTTTTAGCATTTAAATTTCTTTGAACATCCATCTTAGGCATCATCAGTGCCACCACCAGCATTTTGCTATAGCCTGAATATTCAGCTCAGTCAGGTCAGGAACTCAAAACTCAAAAATGAATAGAAAAGGAAACAAGGCCTGTGACAACTTTCAAATTCTATGGCAGTTTTCTTGCTCTCTTTAGACTGCCATTTATTTATCTCCTGCCCCCAGTGCTTCTGTTTGCCTTAATCTATTTCTCTTTCTTTACCTGCTTACTGCTTGCACAAAGTGTAAAAACATTATTTTCCATGTTGCCACATATGCCTGAAAAATTCAACTAATGCCACAAACCATTTACTCCCCACTGTTAGCAAACAGCCTAAACTGAAACAGCAGCATCTAATCTGTATTTGTGCTACCACATGCACCACTAGAAATTTGAAGAAGAAGAAAATAATACACTGGAGGTTACTGGCCTAGAGTTCTTTCCATTTTTTTTTTTGGTTCTTCCATCTTCTGGGATTTGTTTCCACAGGAAGATATTAACCTGCTGGCTGTTAACCCAGAAGCCCTCCTGACTGTGTTCTGCTGACAGAAATGAGACCTTCACAAAGGCCAGACTGGGACAGAATAACTACTAAGTTTTAAACACTGGAGAAAGCATTGCCCCTTCATATTTACAGGCACACTTTGCTATTTATTTAACAAGCACCAGAATGATTCTGCTAATGTAGCTATAAACCATTTCTCACATCTTAGAGATAAGGATACTGTGCAAGAAAGGCATCCAATGCTTCTATAGCTATACTCCTTACACACAATCCACCCAATAGTAAGAATATTTAAGAGAGTCACATAGTTCCCATGGAGAGAGAGCTGAGATCTTGTCAGAGTCTATTCCAAATCTACTGAAGACAGAAGAGCTTTTGCCAAGTCAATTTTGGCAAGTGTTTCCAGCATTATCCTGTCTTGCCAAACTGCATTTAGATTTTGCTGGACTTATTTACTTGTTCAGTATGCTCAGAGAAGTGGAACTATTTGTTGCTGTAGAGAATTTGGCTTACTTTGAAGACCTGGAACACTTAAAAGATGAATCAGAGACTGACTAACTTAGGAATTTGATCTGTTAACCTCAGCTCAGAGAGACAGAGCATGCTCAGTGTTACAAGTAATCCATAGTGCAGCTACTTCAGGTCTGAGACCAGCCAACTCTCTGAACTCTCAAATGGCACTTTTAATGTGCTGCTTTTATACAGCCAAGTTCTATCCCTCTCAAAAACACCATCCAACACAAGCTGTAAGATGATGCTCACGATCCTCTTTAGGGGTCAAAACAGCACAACCACGTTTTATGAAAAAAAACCACGCATCAGCATTCTTTGCTGACTGCATGGAGATGAATCCCCTGAAGGCTTGATTTCCAGAAGACATAAGCATCCAGTCTCTCTCTCAAACACAAAGGTACATCTCTTTAGGACACCTTAAGTTAAAGGCTGATCCCTCTCATGCTGTTGTCCACACCCTCACTCCCCACAGAGCCGGTCAGTGCTCTGCTTCCACCCTGTCAGCAAGGCATGCAGGAATGCTTTTGATCAGATGCATCAGAGGTACACTGGTGACATATTTTGCCTGATAGAGTCATGCTCTCCTGCTCAACACAAAAAAAGGACTGAAAATATTTAAGTATTTCAAAAATGTTATCTGCAGCACTTGTTTTCAAGCTTTTGGTACTGTTTCTCCCATGCCTGACCATTCCACGTTTTCAGCTTTTTTTCCCCACTAAGGCAGACATTTATTCTTCATGCCTCCCTCTATTCCCCCATCTCCTGACACTGTCCACTGCCTGGCAAGAGACAGCAACCTTGCCTTCCCTTTTCCAACACAGAAGCTATGTGCATGGTCCACCTATCCTCAAAGCATATACTGCCTTGAAAAAAGTATTCAATACCCCTAAGGCTTATATAGTGACACTTTTCTAAGTCCTCACTGTTATAAATTCAGCCTGGAGGATGTGTAAACATGTCTTACATTTCTGGTTTCTAAATGTGTACATGTATGCAATTTGGTTGCATTCAAGGTGAACGGTACCACCTTGCTTCCCAAGAGATACAAGCAACCTACCATAATGACCTGTCCCCATCTTCATTGTACCTTTCCAGTATTTAATTCATTTGCAAGCTGAGGATTTCTCTAGAAAATACATTTTCTCTAGAAAATAAAGAATCAAAGCCTACCACTCTCCACCCCAGGGAAACATAACACTCAGTGACTATTCTTCATCAATAGTTTTAAATCTGTTCACCAGATACATCACATCTAGACTTTTTACTATTTCAATTTTTTCTATCAGGACATTTGGGCTGCCAATTCCAGTATCGTGGAATATATCACAAAGGCTAGTGTCTGTAGGAGGCTATCAATCTGCCTGACTTAATATGAAATAAAATAAAAAGATAACACCACAAGTGAGTTCCATTTCCTGGTAGGATCTACTGAATTTACTTACTTTGATCCCAGTCCTATTTCAGTATTTCTGTCCAAAACCATGTCAAGCTGACAGTCTATAGTCGTAAACTCTACTCACCCAGTTAAGCCCTGGCACAATTTAGTTTCCATCTGTAATCTGGAGTACACTAATTTTAGATTAGGAATCCACAGAGGTTTTCATATTACTCCTTTCCAATTCCTTGATATAAGTTATTGGCATCTTCTAGGCTACGTCCTATTTTAATAGCAGTTGTTAAATATCCTCCTGGCCTGCTAAAGTTGAAAGAATGCCATCAGCATTTGTATCTGACTACACCCCAGCTTTTTAATCACAAGCCTGACAACTCTATAGCGTATTGTCTTTAAGCACTATATAATTTTGACTTCTACCTGATCATTAGCATCAACATTAATATCCTTTTATGTCTAATAAAAATCTTTCTTTCTCTGCCTGTCCAGCTGTCCTCCCTCCATCCATGACATTTTCTTACTAATTTTATACATTGCTTCATAATCTGCTAATTTATATTCATGGAATAAAAGCTGACAGACATCTATTTAGGGATTTCTTGTGGCAGGAGGAAGGGAAAGAATATTTTTAAGCACCATTTCCACCTCTATTCTCAGACATTCTCTCTTTGCTATCTCCCTTGATTGTGCATTCTTCCACGACTAGTAAGATTTTTGTAAGGCATTCAAAAGTGCTACACTTTTTCAGTTCATATTTCATCTTTCCCCTCGTGTTGTTCAAAAGCTTTCTACCTTTTGAATTTCTTCCTTTGAGGAAAAAATATTGAATTCATCTGACTACAAACGGACTTCTATGAGCAAAGGTATGTACACCTGGGGTAGTTATCCTAGACTGACTTTGAAGCTAAAGGAGAGAAATGAGCAGGGCAACTGGGGACAAGTCATCCTATTCCTAAATACGTATTTAAAATAAAACATATAAAATTGTCATGTAAAAGGGCCTCTCCTTATTCATTAATGTAAGCCTAGAACAGTGCAGCTCTGATATATTTAACTAAAGCACAGCTACAGTAAGTTCAGTAATATGAATGCTTATCACAGGTATTTCCTACCAATTTTCATGAACAATTACAATCCCACAGCATATTCAAAGGTAATGATAGCCCCACTAACCCATCATAGGACAGAGAAATTACATTTCCAGTGTATTTCCACCTTAAGACATGATCGAATCTATTGTCGAAATGTCAATAATTCCTATTAGTTTCTTTGTGAAGAAGCTTATGTTTTCATAAAATAAGCATTTCTGAGGTACTTCACTGATTCACAGGTACCTGCATTATTGACCTGTCAACTGCTGCCACCTTTGCTCAGAACTTTACATCTGCAGGGTCAAGGCCCTGAGCCTCATCTAACAAGCTCTGCAGAAAAAATACAGCCATTTCAACTAAGTCTGACCTGTGTCTTTCAAGTATTTCTGAAGATGCTTCTGTACATGCAAGTTTCTCTAAGAAGAGCTGGAGAAGGTTTAGCAGACAGGCCATTATGCCAACTCTGCAGAGCCATGTGAGGGCTGCTTTATATGCTCTTCCCTCTGTTCCTAATTGGGTCTTGCCCTTGCCCTGTAAATCTAGGACCTCAGCCAGTTTCCTTGCTTTCACTGCTTTCCATCCATTACATATCTCCAATTACTGGCTGGAGTGTCTTAAGGGACATCACTACTCAAACAAAAGACCAAAACCCCTCAGAGCAGGTATGATTTCAAGGAGATAGCAAGTAAATGTGTCTCACATAGGCTTTCTGCCATTTCATCACTGTTTAGTTTAAGCTGTCAAACCCCCCTGAATGTTTTGAAAATATTTCAGGATGTTGATTAGGAACATCTATAGTTAGAAAATTAATCACTGCTATGAACCCCAGAATCACATTAGATATCTAGAAAGGCTTTAAGGTTACATAGCTTTTAACAATCAAAATAGAGGAACTTGACAGATCATTCTAGCCTCCACAAATTAAATTGCTGACACACTAACAAGATCCTTTCTCTAAAGGAACAGCAGCATTTTTACTTAATGCAGGTAGACTAAGTATTCAGCTGCTTTATTTTTTTAAACCACTAATTTCTGAGCAAAAGCTTCAGATGAGCACCTACTCCATTGAATAATGTCATCAACTACAGGCAGAATGCTAGCAACTAATTGTATTAAGAAATTCTGGAATACAAGGCTGGTTTACTCCACACAGCATGCACATCTAGGCAATGGGTAGAAAAAAACCCAAGCCATTTGCACAGCTTCTTTTGCCTCTTTCTTCTCCTTCCCTGATACAGGTGTGTATATGTGTGTATACACATATGTACACACACACTAATAAAAATACAAGGCAGAGTATATCAGCCTTGTATAGTGGAACCTCTTAATACAATCAATTTCAAGCATACATATATAAAAATATATATAAAGGAACATTAAGGATAAACAAGTTTTTATGCAGAATGGTGAAAATCTTTCTGGAGGAAGTAAAATATTTTCACTGTTCTGCACAGAACAAAGCAGACAGCTTCCCCAGAAATAGCAGCACACATCAGCAATGCAGCTATCAACTATGCAAAGTCAACACAGCAATATGAAAATATTAATCCTATTCTCCAAGTATACAGAAGGTGAGGAGGGCAAGAGGAAAAAGAGTACTATAAACATTACTGTAAGTACATCTCTTAAAAGCCGATGGCCTTCAGCAGAGTTCACAAACTCTTCCCAAAGCTTTTACTACAATAAATTAGTTGAAAATATTGTTGACTGATTGACCTTTTATTTCTGAGACCAAGGAAAAAGGTTTGAAAAAGACTGAAAAAGTTCAGGTCCATAACAAAGAGCAACAGCATTACAGAACAACTGGATCTAAGTTATTTCATGTACAGGCCATGATGAAGACAAAAGCAAGCAGTTTAAGTTGCATCTAAGGAATAAAGGTGAGTCAAGGAAAGGCAAAGAGATGAGTGATACAGTGAAAGGCAAGAGACAAGACATCTCTGCACAGCATCCTGGAGAGCTAAAAGCAAGTCCTCTGTCCCTGCACAAGAAGAGTTATGAAAGGAGTGCAGTGAACAAGACAGAATTGCTCAGAGCTCCTCCAGGTCGATGCTCAAAGACCTACTACTGACTGAAATACACCTGGATGCCCAAAGGAGATTGCAAAAAAACTGCCCTGAGCAATATCCCTCTCTTCCACTGATAGTCTTGCCATGCTACAGGCAGAAGTTCTTGAATTAATTTTCTACACTCTGCAGTATGAAAGAAGCTATGTATTTAATCAAAGGATGTACAAGGAAGGGGGGAAGAAAAAACACTTCAGCAACACAAGACAAAGTTACAGAAAGTATTTCCAATTTATCCACAAGAAAAATCCAAGTGCCAATAACAGGAAGCCTGAATTGGAGGAAAATGCTGGCTATCCATATTAAATTAAGAGATGTATTGTTAAATAAAAACAGCTACGTTGACATCCACAGCTAAAAAGATGCCTCAAGCTATCATCTGGAAAAACACTACGTCACTGCATGGCACGTGGCTTCCTTCCCATATTCTTTGTTCATTTAGTTGTTTCATAATAACTGTTTGGAGCTTTAGAAAAAAACCAAAGCAGCCTGTATCTGTCAATAGAAAAAAAAATGGTGTTCATGCATCTTGGTCTACAAATTACTGCTTAAAGGGAAAAAAGTTATATGCCAAATTCAACTCAATTCACTTCAATGCAAAAGAATCATCCTTTCTAATTCAGATTTTTTTAGTGATACAGGATTAGTTAGTCTTCTTTTATTGTTTCTAAACAACACAAGCACATTGTTTAATGCCTATTTCACATATAACTAACAAAGAGAACTCCTCAAGAAACATGGCCATTAAACACTCACTTTTCAAGCAAAGAGCTGAAGCACATATCTGAACAATATACAGTTTTGAGTGCAGCTTGAGTAGAAACAGCAGCTCAGTATGCTAAGCTTTCCATTCACATCATCACCTGTATTTTCTTCATAACAAGTGCATATGTAGGCAGACAGATTGGGCTGTTTCCAACAGTTGCCCTGTCATTTTAAAGATTATTTCCACAAACAGCATGCAGATGTAAACAGTGCTGGTTGACTTTCCTCTTTTGCTTCCCTCCTTCTTGGCTGGCAGACACAACTTCTGCAGAGTCAAAACCAAGGCCCCTCATACAAGACCTGTTCTTTTCTTTCAAACAGGGCTGGGGAGCAAAGAAGCTTTTTAAGAAAACATTGTTAATTCTGTAGATGGGTGAAGAGGGCTTGACTTGACCTATCCAAATCTGAAAGCCGGGGCCTGAAAACAACACCCTGCCTCTTCAGGGAGATGGTGACCTCAACAAGTACCAAGTAAGACAACATACACCAATATTTAAGCTAAGACATAGCTAGCAGCCAGCTGCTATTTCAGACAGAAAATAAGGGCCACTGCTCTAACTCTCTTGTATTGGGTTTGCATGGCTAGGTTCTGGGTAGTAGTGGAGACTACAAGGGTGGCTTCTGTGAGAAGCTGCCAGAGGCTTTCCCCATGTCTGGCAGAGCCAATGACAGCCAGCTGTGAGATGGACCCACTGCTGGCCAAGACTGAGCCAGTCTGAAAAGGCAGTAGTCTCCCATGATAACACATTTAAGAAGGAAAAGAAGTTATTGTGCAAAAATAATTTGGCTCTGAGAGGAGTGAGAATATGTAAGAGGAACACTAGGCAAACACCAAGGTAAGTGGAAGGAGAGGGAGGAGGTGGTCCAGGCACTGGAGCAGAGATTCCCCTGCACTCCATGGGGATAGAGAGATCCACCTGCAGCCTGTGGAGGAGACCCACACCTCAGCAGGTGGAAGCTCAACAGATGCTGTGACTCTGCTAGAAGTCTGTGCTGGAGTAGGGTCCTGGCAGACCCAACAGACCCATAGAGAGAGGAGTCCATGCTGGAGCAGGTTTCCTGGTAGGACTTCAGTGTGGGGGATCCACACTGAATCAGGCTGTGCCTGAAGGATGGCACTGTGGGGATGAGTGACCCATGTTGGAGCAGTTCATGAAGAACTTAAGTCCATGGGAAGGATTCACACTGGAGAAGCTCCTGGAGAACTGCCTCCCATGGGAGGTATCCCATGCTTCAGCAGGGGAAAAACTCCTCTCCCTGATCACCATCAAGAACAATCTGTGATGAACTGATCATAGCTACTATTCTCCATCTCCCTTTGCCACTGTGGGGGAGGAGGTAGAGCCTGGAAAGTATGGGGGAGTGAGGAAAAGATGCTTTTAAGCTTTGTTTTACTTCTCATTATTCTGCTCTAATTTTGAATGGTAATAAATTCAATTAATATCCCCAAGTCAAGTCTGTTTTGCCCATGATGATATTTGATGAGTGATCTCTTTCTGTCCTTATTTCAACTCATGAACCTTTTGTTTTATTTTCTTTCCCTGTCCAGTTGTGAAAGGCAGTGATAGAGTGGCTTTCATGGGTGCCTGGAATCCAGCCAGGGTCAAACCACCATAAATTCTTCTGAAGTTTAGCCCTAGCAGTTTTTAAGGGGTAGTTGGCAGAAGAGCAGGTTCCATGTTTGAAGCTTTTTACGAAGAAAACTCCTGTGCATGTAGTGTGATTAGAGGCTGAAGAAAACAGTCCCAACATATTACTACACTTTCCAAGAGGAGAGGAAACATGCTGAACTTTGAGACGGTACGTAATTCAGGAAGAAGAGTAATAGAATGGGTATTGAAAGAATTTCCTGCCAAAGCACAAATATTATCAATATGTAAATCTTCACAGGAGGTACTTAATGCTTTTGATATTAAATACTCTGCCTATGCAAGTCTTTTCCTATTGCTCAATCCTCTTCAAAACTACTGTGAAGCTTTCCAGATGAGGAGATTATGTCAAGAATCCTCTGCCTAGATGGCATTTCTCAAGTGCATCCAAGTCTCATAAATTTCATTACAAGTTCACTTAGAAAGTTCTTGTGGTTGTCAATAAAGCCAGTTTTAAGCCCAGAAAGACTCCTCTAAGCACTTGTCATTTGTTAAAACCACAACTCTGTTCATTACTGTTCTACTTTGTCAGCAGTAACACCCACCTCTATCATTCACAAATGTAACCTGACTGTTGCCCGTAATTCCCATTTTTCTTCCACCATAAACACCAAAAATTCAGCTTCTTCTACAACCCATGTAAGTCATACCCTGAACAACTACCTTGGCTCTGAATTAAATTTGCAATTATTTTAAGTCAAATGTTGTATTTGCTGAATTTTCTTTTTCTGAGTTCACTACAAGCTTTTCAGAGTTTTAGGACTGCAAGAAAAGGCTTTTGGAAACCTCTGCCCATTCCACCTGCTCCATCTGCAGAGAAAAAAATCATCAACCTTAAATCACAGCTTCATCAGTGTCTCTCCTAATTTCAAATCCATATACTATCCAACTAAACTATCATCTTTCAAGATATTTACAGCCAAATAAATAACTGGCTAAGATACGTCTTCTGTCTTCCTACATTTTAATTAGCAAACAACTC
The DNA here is from genome assembly GCA_024734555.1 of Trochalopteron elliotii. Lineage (NCBI taxonomy): Eukaryota > Metazoa > Chordata > Aves > Passeriformes > Leiothrichidae > Trochalopteron > Trochalopteron elliotii. The sequence continues at coordinate 5,420,411 of JANPWX010000076.1, forward strand.
AAAGCCACTAAAAATGGGGAGGGCCCATCCCTCTGCCCTCCTCATCTCAGTTTTCCCATGTGACCCCTGCCCACATCATTTAAATTCCACTTTGATGCCACTTGTCTTGAATCAGGCTGTAAATCCTTTTTGGGAGACCTCATACCTTACTATGAACAAGAAGAGTGCAAGATGATGTACAGTGCTAATCCTAACAGGACCTTCAAGCATCACTGAAATACAATACAATTTGAACCTGACAAGTACACCAATCTGAATGCTATTTGCAAAACACGGATTAGTGAAGTTTCTCAAATACAAAATATGGGGGTTTTGACATTGCAGATACTGTTTTATCTACCTATATGACAATAATATTTTGTAAGAACTCTGACCAGGACATTAACTTCTTTACAAAAAAAGTCACAAAGTTTGGAAAGTCTTAGGGTATCTGTATCTTATGGGAAACATAAAGGGACAGATTAATGTTTAGACTATGTCCTCTCATACTTTTATACAAACATGCACACAAACATATTTGAGATAAAAGGATACCAACAACAAAAAAAAATTAACAACACAACTCACTTCATCAAAAGCACAGATACTTAACACATGTAACAAGCAGATGCATATGTTCTCTACATTCTCTCAAGAAGTAATTCACTAGTGCTTTCAGTATCAACTTAAATCAGATATGTGCCACAACCTCACTGCTCTTTTTCTGGCATGACAGCAATCACCCTTAAGTAGTGTCCCAATCACATAAATTGGTCTCTATGTCTTAACGGTTGTTATTTTAGCAACAGGGTTCACCCACACATATAATTAGTTGGCAGGACTGGAATCTTGAAATTGCCTCTATTGACTTCTAGAAAAGTATGAAAAGTATGAATCAACTTTTAGCACTTCCTCATTTTTTTCTTTTTTTTTTTTTTCTATTGCAAGAGGGGGGTGAAGAGGAAGATCACTGAACCTCAAACAACAGAGATGCTATGATACATCAGGGGTAAACCCAGACACACGAAATCTCCCTGATCTCCCCATCAATTTTCAGGGTTAGGCCTCTTTCAGGAAAAATAATTTTTTAATACTTTCCCCCCTTCCCCCAGTTTTGCTTACTGGTGAATTTCTAGTTTCCAGAAGTCCTTTTAAGTGATTACTTCCTACAAGGCTTAGGATTTCAAATTCTAAGTGAACCACTGGAGAGATGATAAAGATGTGAAATAATCTTGTGAAAGCTTTCCAGCAGAGTCTAAAAGCCAGGCAACCTGTACAAACAAGCAACTCTGAAAACTTAAAACTGAGTTTGCAGTTAAAAATATAACCATTTCCATTTTTGATTCTTCCTAACAGAGACTGGATGATTTCTAGACATTAAGACACAGACATTACAAGAAAGATTAAGCAGTATGTAGAAAAGTTTGGCCTAATTCGTATGCCTGTGATAAATGAAATAGACAGCTATGTTTTAGGTGTCAAACATTTCTTGACGTCTGTGGCAGTTGGCAGCTGCAAACATCCGACTGAAAGCCCCATCTGCTGCTTCACAGCTTCCAGTCGAGGATGTTTACAGTCGCTCACTGTCAACAGCAACACACATTCCTTGGCTGTTTATTTTATATTATTAGCATGCAGAAGCCTCCAAGCAGGTTAGTTAAGATCACTACAACTTCTGTTGCTGTGTTGCTGCCTGCGGATGTACGCTGAACTGTTTTTATAGTATTTACTAATGAAATAATGTACAACTTCCAGAGGAACATTTGCAAACAGCTAGGCATATTTTCTATTCAAGCATTACTATTCTAGTATTATGTTGTCTGTTTTACACACAGTAAGGATTAAATAAAGACGTACAAAAAGAGCAACTTGCTTTCACTGTTGTATTTGTTTTTGTTCTCCAAGAGACTTGATCAATCCTGCCACATTCACACAAAAGCTGCATTACTCTACAACAAAGTTCACTTATCAGCACAGCAACTAAAAATAGTAACCAGCACAAAAATAGAACCAAACCCTTCCTAAGGGTATTTCACTGAAGTGTCTGGGATGGCTTCCTTCCCCTCAGAAAAGTGGGTGCAAGGAAGTTATATTATATTAGAAGTTAGCTTATGCAATATTTGCTTCTAAATAAAACCATGGAAAAAACCCCACCACCCAGCCCACAGGGGACTGTGGGGATGAGGGAAGAAGTTGTACATCAAGCTCTGCAAAGGTTTCAATAAAATTCAAGATTTCTACAAATTATCTGAGCTAACCAGTTGCTGCTACTCTTCATGTAGAGTTGGCAGAATGGCGTTTCTCACCAAATGAAAAAGCCAAAAAGATTTGGCATAACAACATCTTAGTTGTACAGTTCTGCTGGGTTTTTCTGTTCTATCCCCCATTTCCTTATTACGTTAATGACAGGGAAAAGTACAGATTAATCACTCAACTACTTTTCTGAAGTCATATGAAACCGCAGCAGGCAAGCAGAGTGATTATATCACTTTAATTATAAGGTGTTTTTCCTTGAAAGTTTCTTACCCCCAAATGAAATTACCACACTGTAAAACCAAGTAGGTTATGAAAAGACTGTAGCTGGAACACAGAAGCCTGTGCCATATTTACTCAAACTGATAAGTGTGAAGGATCTCTATAAATCACTTTCAAAACTCAGGGTTATATTTTCTATACTAAGGTTAAGAAAATTAATCTTTCAGGCAGCAGGTGAAAACAAGCAGAATTATGCTAGGGCCTTTCCCTTTATTCAATATAAACTTTGAGCTACTAAAGCTTCCAAGGGAATCACATTTTCTCAATGGGTCAAGTCACTAAGGAAACAAAGCAAACTTTATCAGTGCTGCACAACTCTACATTCCAGAAATTCCTAGCACTTGGCATCTATATACCACACCAAAGCCACAGGATCCACTCACCCTCTCCTTAGGAGAGCTATCATGACAAGCTATGAAATTCTCAGCAAGGTCCCCAACTTTTCACAAAGTTGGCAATATGAGGAGGTAATGGCCTTTCCTGTGTGAGATCTACTGAAGAACAGGACAGTAAGAAAATATATTTACTATAACAATACTTTGGGAAAAAAGGAAAAGAGTTCCTTTCCTGGCAAGTTCCATCTTCTTTATCACAAGACAGCTAAGAAATACACTTAAATCACCTTGTAAAACAATATGCATAGATAGTACCAAAAAAAAGAAAACCCAAAAAAATCCCACAAAACAAAAAACCCTCAAATGCAAAACATTGATTGCGGAATGGAAGTATTTCAGCCTAATTACACCTACTCATGACACTAAAATTATAATTTCATTTGTAAATATACTGGCCTAATAGGTACACCTTAAAGGGGGAAAATACAGGAAAGTTATAAAATTGAATTAATTAGATGAAGGACATGATATTAGCAACAATATGCAATCCCATTCCCTATATGGCTACCTTCCCATTTTAAAAACACACACAGATTATATCTGTATGCAAGTCAAAAGAAGGTCAATCTAAAACTGTGAGGCACTTTGTCATACAGCATAGACTGTTACACAGAAGAAGGCAATGAGTTGTCTTTACCACTCTGATATTTAATTTGTAAAGTCTTTAGTAAGGAAGTGGTGTTTAGTAAGAAAGTGTCCAAGACTCAAATAGCAATCAACAGGGCTTGATACATACTGATCTTGATAAGGTGGAACATACCTGAACAGGTAAAATACTGGTAAGACAAAAGGAATAACATTTGAACTTTTCAATGTCTTCACGAATTTATAGTTCATGTCTCAGAAGGAGAAAGGGGCAAACTGGCAGCACTTAAGCCCTGTTCTGTGAAAAAAAAAAAAAGCTTTCCACTGCTTCTCTCATTCCACTGAAATTTCTAAGCCAGATGAATGGATTATCCGTGACAAAGAAAGAACTACAAAAACAAACAAACAAAGCAACTAAACTAAAACTGGCTAAGTGTTCCTAGAATTCAAAAACAGTGCCTCTACGTTTTCTGTTACCTTCCACACAGACGAGGTGCTAGGGTAACTCAGACAGGTAAATTAGTTTTTCATCATATGAGATTAACACTGGAATATCAACAGAGGAAAATGCAAATTAAAAGCTACATAGAATTTGCAAAAACTTAACTCAAGGCAATTATTTTCTAAGCTGCTTTATAGTTTACATTTTCAAATTTGCTTGTCAAAACCTTTAAGATCATCTTTAAATATGGGAAAATATTATTCCTCCTCTTCCTGTCACTGACAGCACAGGAAGATTAAGCACACATTACTTATATGAACTCAAGTTCACAGCTGTTATGATACAGCATGAGTTTCTCCAACTGTTGCAGATGAATCCAATTCTCCCAACTGCATTTTAGTTCTAAAAGGCCTGAAGCAGCAGGCTCCTCCTGCACTAAGCAGGCAGTTGCAGACAAGCAGTTGAAATTACGCACCAAACGAGACACAAAACAGCCAAACATTTGGAAACGAGATGTCAAAAGTCTTGGTGAAATCATGAACAACACGTCGTGCCTCGTTTTCTTGAGCCTCTTCCCAAAATTCTCTCCTCAATGTCTAATCATTAAAGACTTTAATCAGCTTCTAATCCACCCAAGTGAATGAATGCTACAGTGCACCTCACTAGCAATATATCTGGCGAAAAAAAGCCCAAGAACTTATGTCGTGGATATCAGCAGATCCTACTTCAGTCCCCTTCATAAGAGATACCCACACCTCCAGGGAGAATTACATTCTTCATCCGCCAAAGACTGCTCCTCAGATTTCCAGGAATCTGTATCACATACATGAACAGAAGTTATTGTAATTCCAGAAGTTCAGCAGTTCAGATCACATAGTTCTCATTATTAGGACTGTCTGCAAGAAGTCAGATAGCTTTTAAGAACCATTATTACAACTGTGTCCTTTTCTGGTACCGTCATTTAAAACTTAGAATGCGTTTAAAGTGACACGTTACTCCTGAATGCAGCTGTCTCTCAATTTGTGTAGATAAAGGTTAACTGCTAAGGCAGCATAAGTATTCAGAAACAAGACTGAAGAATTTAAATTTCCCACCAGAGGTAGGCATAATGACTTCTCATTTATTATATTAAGAAATGTACAGATTACACAATCACAACCAATCACATAATCAATCTCAGATTTAACATCATTTCAGAAAAGCAAAATCCCCAGAGCCTTTAAGATGGAGAAACATTTATTCACACAATCATTCTAGAGGAAGAAGAACATAGAGAACTCCCGTGAAGATGAATGAGCAGATACACAAGACAGAATTACAATATTAGGCAAAACCAAAGAAACAGAGATCAAGAAGAGCGTAGAAAAAAAAATGAGAACTAAAGTAAACCAACCTGAAGCAGAGGGAGAATACACACATAACAGTTCTGAAATCTAAGTTATGAGCACACAACAAAAGCAAAAGTGCAGGACATAGCACTTATTAACTGAAATGTATATACTCAAAACATATTATTTATCAATTTGTACTCCTTACACCTTTTGAAGGTACCTGAACCCATTCTGGATGTGCCACATGAAAAAAAGATGCCTTTGATAAACACATCTCCACCAACCAACTGCAGCAACAAGTGAAAGCTAAAGAGGAGCGTGAGCACTATCTGTGCTATGCTACAGCATCAGTGAACAGTACAGTGTTGTGTAGTCCTCTCATTTCAATGTCATGAGGGAATCACTGTGAAGCCTGCAAACCTTAAGTAGTGGCCAGAAAGGCAGATGCACCAGGTTCAACCATTCTTTGGTATCAGCTGGCAGAAGTGGGCGACACCCAGGTGGTTCAAAGCATTTCTCTCTCCTCACTGGCAGAGCCAAGTGCTGTGCCAGTTGCTGTTCCACGAGCGGTGCAGTGTCCGGCCTGAAACTGCCTAACTGTACATTGCTGCGTCACCTCCCAGGGCAGAACCATTAAGTTTGTGGCTTCTCACATCAGATAAATACAAAGACCACGTACTGGGTCAGCACAAGAATAAAGAGCATATACTGGACCAGAAAACAGTCTCCAATGCTAGTTTTATGGGAGTAGCGTTGTCCAGGGGAGCATAACATAACAGATCTCAAGCTTAGTAAAGAACATTTACTTAGCTTTAACAGTGTGAACAAAATACCTACAGCATTTACAACTCATTCAGCTGCACTGTCCACTTCAAAGGCAAAATACAGCTGCAGTGATAAGCCTCTGGCACAGGGGACACATTACAGTTATGCCACATACCTGAGATCCCTGCACACAGGAGCAGACATATGCTGGGCTGACCAGCACCATGTTCAAACACAAAATTCTGCCCCAACACCCTCCAAGAACTTCTAGAATACTTTCATCCTGTATTTTGCAAACTGTCTCCTAACTCATATTTCTTGTTTCCTTTATTCAGGACATGTAATTCGTGCTGAAGTCACACCCCTGGGGAACTATTTTATACCCTTCTATACTCTTGAGAAAAGCAGGGACTTTAACTCCGATCCAGCCCAGTGACTCACATCTCACATGCTGCAAGTTTACCCTCATACTTCCAGTTTCAGGGTCAGGTTGTCAATGCAGGAATCATTTCTGCCTGCGTATAGGTAGGACACTGCACCCATCCCAGATTCCCTGCAAATACAGGAAAGGCCTGTTTTTACTTCCCATCACTCCTTTCCTTATTTAGAGCTCAAACACAAAACTGGGACATAAAGATTCTCAAAATAATTAGCACAATCATAATGTTAGTCCTTCATCTCCAGCAGGTCAAAACAAATACAGCCTTTGACCACAACACTATTGCAACTTAACATGCTCTACAGTGAACTGCACAAGCCCCAGATGTTGCAGAAGACTCTGCAAGGCTTCAGTTTACACATCCTTACCCATGAGGTTGTGCAATGCTTTGATTACTCTTGACCCAAAGGTACTTGAACATTACCAGAAATTAGTTCTAGATGAAAGAGAACTACTGGGTACTAAGTGAAGTAAAACATCTATTAAAAGTGTGTAGAAAACAACTTTATTAAGAACAGCATGTTCTAAAGTAATTTAGAAAATGCTTGTTTATCCATAGCACTATACAAGAAAAATGTAACAGCAACATTTAAAGAACAAAACTAGAGTTCATGTGCAGCAAATGCACTAACCTTTGCACACATACCGACAGGGGCAATACACCTACTCAAGTCCCATTCTCCATTTATTTCCAACAGCCTCCCCTTTTCTTGGGTGTGACCAGGCTTATGAAATGAGGGAACAGAATGAGACTGAACACCAGTAGTTACAAACTTGCTTGTTCCCACAGTTTGAAATTAAACATTCTGACCTATCAGATAAAATGCTGACATCATACTGACAGGGCCATGAACCTGAATCTTGTTAACGTTAACCTGTATCCTCATCACTGTGAAAAGGTCTTTTCTCACAACTTTTCAGAAGCAGAAGTTACACGAGACTAATAAGCACATGATAAAAAATGCCCCCCAAGTTAAAAGAGAGCACAATTCAGACCTACAAAGCCAGGAGAAAGCATCAGACTGACCAGTGAAGCAATAGAAGAGAGGGCTTACCAGCATAAATGCCCTGGCTATCACACTGGGGAAGCTCCAAAGTGCTCAAAAAACTACTACACAGCAATCAACACTGACATGCCAAAGAGTGCAAACACTACAAAGTTCTGCAAGAGGAGAAGGCAGAGTGAGCCCTTCTGGAACAGCTAAAATAGAGCTGCATGGGAGAAATGACAGGTAGGAGGAGGGCACAAAGTCAGACGAAACCCCTAGTGATTAACTCCAGGCATTGGGAACTTAGAATTATCCTTCTTCCTCACCTTCACCCCAAAATTTGCAGTATAAATCACAAAGAGTTACTCTAAATGCTGTCCCCACACAGCTTTCCACAGATGCAAACAGGTCGTGTAACTGCATTTTACTCCTGACAGCAGAAATAACTGCCCAGAGATTACAGAAAAAGAACAGAAAAAGAAACAGAACACATATGAAACCTTTTCCTATTAAAAAACCCCTGCTTTTCTGATGGTCAAGAGTGAGGACAACTCTCGGTGGATAAATATAGATTTAGTAGTCAGTTAAAAATTAGATCTATGAGTGCATCTCTTGACAGCTCCAAGAACAGCTCTCAGTTGCTTAGACTCATAGAAAGTTTATAATCAACTTGCTGCAAGTGCTTTAATTTAGAACATGTGTCACTTAGGAAAAACACTAAAGCAAGACCTGACTTTATTTTTCAAATGTCTTAACAACTAATCCCCTTGGGATTATGTCAGGCATGTCACATTAGGATGGCTTGGGCTCACCTTGACCAGCGAGTACGTTAAAATGCAACTAAACCTGTCTACATATGCACTCTAACACATGCTTCTAAAATTTCAAATGGTTAGAGAGGAAAAGCATCTGTGGAACTAACACTGATCAAGAACATATTATCATGTGTTTTACTCAACATGAAATGTCATAGACAGAAGCAGTCTTACAGAATAATTATTTTTTACACACCTGAATTTAGAAGGGGAAACCTGTCTGCACAAAAATCTATTTACTGTGGTAGGCTGCTATTGTAAAAGGTATATTTATATAGTACAAGTTTTTGGTACAAAGGATTACATATGCAAATGGCTGAGTTAATAAACTGGAGTTGAGAATGAGCTTTTCCTGTTCCTGTTATTCATGGCCCAGTGCTACATTCCTTTCAGGCAATGCCATAATCTTCAGAGAATGACTTCACATTATCCTCCTCAGAGTAATCTAGGAATGCAGATAGAAAGAACATCAACCATCCCCTTCATAAGACTCTCCCTCTTAACCCTCGAGGGTTTAGGTGCCTGATAAGGTTTTAGATATTATTAAAACTTTAAACATCCATTCTTGGCTGCTACTATCCTCTGAGTACACAGCTTCCTGCCAGTGGGTACATGTACCAACACTGATTGAACCAATACTGCACCACGTGGTTCTCAAATCCTCTGCTTACCCTGTCACTCCTCAACTGCTGAAGTGCAAGAATGTGCAACTTCAAGATCTGTCCCTTATCCCAACAATAAAATAAGGAGTTTGGGATAACACCGGCTGCACCAGAAACCTTTCTGTACAATACAAACACTATGACAAGAAGAGTTCAGGTTTAAATCTCCCTCTAGGCCTGTCTTAGCCACAAGTCAAAACTTGGCTTTCACTCCCCCACTTGAATGCCTGTGCCCATGTGGTGATGCCATCTACACTTTGACCACTGCTTTCAACAGGAGAAGCTCAGTCCAGGAGCTTCTGCCACCTAGGAGAGCCTCCACATCCAAATCACTCCTTCAACTCAGTAAGATGTTCCTTTTGCAAAAGGGGACCCTGCTTAGGCATCTCATTCCAAGGCATTTGCAACTGCAAATAACAAATGGATTGACACCTTCACCTAGCTAGACCGAAGACTTAAGCCTCTATAAAAGCTAAGCTGCAGAGCAGCTCTCTCTCTACATGCCCTGCTGGTCCCTGAGGCTCTGACCATTGTCCTCTGAGGTGACAGAGGACACCTTGCATGGCCTTTTCCTGCAAGTCCCACAGACAAAGCTGGTGCCAACTCTGGGCTATGGACATCAGGGTAGCTGCAGGTCAGGCATCTGTACACTCCAGCCCTTAAGCTACCCTGGGTGTTTTGCCTCCTCCTCCTCCTGTCAACTGTACAGAAAGTACAGACATGCTCTTGGCACATTTATCTTCACTCAGCTTTCTAAAGAATCAGCAAAATGAATCACGTGTGATACTTGTATCTATTCTACTAAAATAAACAAAACTCAACCACAGGATCACTTTATAGTATTCAAAGCACTTGTGTGCTGGTGGACACAACCCTGACAAAAACACTTGCTCAGATGACAACCCCTCCCTCTGTCGGCTTTAACAGCTCCTAACCCAACACGGTGTCAGGGTGGGTTACCTGGCTGCAAATGCACCTTGAACACCACATCTGTCTTCACAGTCAGGTGAAGGGGATTCCAGTACAAAAGCAGCATTGACAAAATAGCTTAGAAAACAACAACAGCAATGCCAGGTCTCTAACTTTGTAAGTAGATTTATGACTAAGAATAAGAGCTATTAATTAGTTTTCAATGGTAACAGCAAAGAGCTAATGATGTATTAGGAATCACTGACACTGCACTTAACATTCAGTATTTCCCTCATTTCTCATGAGGCAACAGACAGACTTACAAATTCATGATACGACACAAGAGGTCTCAACACACAAAAACTATTACCAACTATTTTAACCTCATCGGGAAATTTATCCAGAAACTGAACCCAGCAAAAATTAATCTTTACCCGGATCTTTTGACAATTGCTCCTAACTAATGCTTCCACTCCCTGTATCTGTATGAGTTTGAGTTACAAAGCTATGCACAACAGCCATAAAAAGATAGAATGCATATTAACATGAGTATGTTAGGTTTGACTTTAAGAGCCAAGTTTTTGAGGGCAAGAGGGGACTTATCTTCTGCAATCAACCCTTTTAAACTCAGCCTTCTCCATCCAAACAGCTGGCATATAGAACAGCTTAAAACATAAAAAGCAAAGTGACCTATTGTGTTTTGACTCAAAGTAGATACAGAAGTAACCTTCAAGGTTACCTTGCCCTATGTGCGGCCTCAGGAAGGAAAAAACTACAGTTTCAGCAAAGGAATTTCTTGCCTGGCTGGAGGCCACACCCGCCACAACAACTGATGGCAGGAAAGCATTTGGATTCACAACTCTACCCATAGCACCCAGCCGGAGGCGAAGCAAAACTTTCTCATTTTCGGAGAAGAAAAGAAACTCTTGCTCAATAAGTAGCAATTATGCTGCAGAATTTATATGCTGAGCACGGCTGAATGTACGAGCACCAGATCAGTCAACCATAGCTTTAGTGCTTTGAGTATGATTAACAGAATGAACTTTCAAAGGTCAATTAAATGTCAACACATTTTAAAGAGATATTCTTCTTAAGCTGGGGCAATGTGTAACAGTACCTTCCAGAGCTGCTGTGCACTTTCACCTTAAAATTTTACCCATGTTATACTTACATATGCAGATATAAAGAAGATAACTAATTAACCTTTGATAGAAAATAATGGCTATTTACGCTCCTGGCTTTTCTATCGCTAAGCTGTCTTTATTACTTGTGTCGAAGCAAGTACACAGAGACACTCGCCCCAGAATTTCATTTCAATTGTTGAGGGTGCGAGCAAAGTGAGAAGCAAAGGAGCAAGAACAGTTTGAAAGTCTAATAACTTACTAAACGAAAATCAGAAGAGGCTTTTGATATGCAACTGAGCTGCCTCGATGTGAATCTGGGGGGGGA
>JANPWX010000076.1:5432105-5469682 GCA_024734555.1 Trochalopteron elliotii
CGACTCAAGGGAGTCTGTTGGCCGCCCCGGCTGCGCGTCCTTGAGGGGCCCGGCCCGGCCTGTCTTGTCCTGTCGTGTCCCGTCCTTTCCTGTCCTGCCTCGCCTGCCTGCCCACAGACTTGTTCGGAGAGGCGGCAGAGGTGGAAGGGGAAAAGGACTTGCTAAGAAGCTGAGTGACGTCCCCGGCTGGGGATCCAGAGAGAGGAGTTGATGGAGACCAAAAGACTCCCTTGAGTCGTCCTTGCGTCAGTTTTGGATTGTAGGGAACACCAAATCCCTTATATACCCAAGAAGTGAACAGAAGATATAGTAATGAATACTCAGAAGTGAAAACCGTCGCTTTGGTGTCTCACTGTCTTTCCCAAGACTATCATGGAGTTACCGCGATTTGAGAACCCCCAGTCCAACAGCCCAGCTGGCACTGCCGCTGTAACCCTAAACCACATCACCCAGCGGCACATCCGGACACTTGTTGAGCACCTCCAGCTATTCTAGTGCCTGACCACCCTAAGAGTGAAAAATCTTTTTCTATTATCTAATCTGAATATCCCGTCTCACCTTTAGGCCACTTCCTCCCATCCTCTAGCTATGTTACACTCATTTGGTGACCCACAAGTACGCATCATTCGGTCCTACTCTGTAAGTCACAGTTATGCACCCCAAAACTGGATATGTTTATTGTTTATTCTAAAAATATATATTCTCGTTGCTTGGTGCTTGAACTTCTGTCATTATTCCAGTCCTCAAGTTCAGGCAAACCCTTTTTCAGGCTATCCTGATCTTTCTCCTGGCTGTTCGTCCCAGCCAAGCCACACCATCAAGAAATGTCACTGGTACAGTCCCTAATTTAGTGCATGGATGGACCTGTTACACTTTAGATAGGTGTGATGCCTGCTCCTTCTGGAGCTTCTCACTGTGAGGGAGCATTTCCTCTGTGGCGTCTCTTTTTAGCCAACTTCTTACCCATGCTGCAGCATCTCACCTGTAACAGCTTTCTGTGAAATCATGTACCAAACACTGACTGAGGTCTAGTTGTGCTGAATCTCCTGGCTTCACCTTATTCAGGAACCTTCCCCTGCTCACAGAGGGTTCTGGGTTTGCTTCACAAAATATACCTTTGGTAAAGCCCTGTTGCATTTTATCCCACCTTCCACTTGCACCTATTTAATTGTATTCTCCTCACATATTTGCTCTAAATCCTTAGTGACTAATGGCAGCAGACGAGTAGTCTGCAGTTGTTGGTGCTGATTATGAATGCTGGCAGTAAAAGCTCACTGGTGAGTATCCCATGTGGGCTTCCTCCTGGAAAGAACATCTGACTCTTGCCCTTTGATGACAATTGCCATGGTAGGAGTTCCATGCCATAGATATGACAGTAATAGAGGCTAATTTCTGCTTGTATGCCATACACTGTGTCTTGTGGCTGTGGAAGACTCATCAATATTATGATTAACAAAAACAGATTTGGCTAACTTGGATTTTTCTCCTGTACATGTGTCTTAGGGTGACTAGGTCCTTCTTTCTCAGCCTTTAGTCTTGAGAGATGAATATCAGTGTGCAAGCATCCCTCCTGTGCATCTCAAAACAGAGCCTGGGCTTAGATTTTTTTGCTGCATTTCTGTTTCTCAATTAAGATCTGACCTACTGATCTCATTTGGTACTATTCTGGTGTCTGCAGATTTTAGCACAGAGGTTCAGGCGTTATTGTTTACAAGGCTTGCATTTCCATCACAGCCAGGGACAGCCTTGCCATGCCCTTCTGTTACAAATGTCTCATCGAGGATAAACCTGGCGCCAACAACCCACAGCTCGAGCTGGACAAGTGTAAGGGATGCTGAAGGACCAATGAAATCTAGTATTTTTAATGGAATAGTTACCTAAGGATTAAACCAAATCTCAGCAGCGGAGCAGGGCAAAAATTTTGGAATCACTCATATCCATAGTGCAGAAATCCCTCCTGCAAAAGCCCAGCTTCACAAAATGTGGGTGAAGTAAGAGACCGGTCACAGCAGATATATAGTCATTGGCATTGCCTTTATGATCTGCCTCTGACTGACCCAGGGTAATTGGCCATGTTCCTCATAAACAGTTTCAAATGTAAGAAAAACCTTTCCTAAGCCACATTTACAGGGTTAGAGGGTTGTGTCAGTGTCATATCTCACTACTACTGCCACAAACTAAGGGCAGACATGGGCACTGCTGCTTGGCTGACATCCAGTAACCCCATCAGAGAACTCTCACTAGGCTTTAACACCCAGATGGGTCAATCAGAAGGCTGGGTTAGCCCTGTCTTGCTGACCTTTGAAGACCTGAACATTACTGGTTTACACTTAAAGTATATTGGTAAACATATAAAATTCAGTCATATATTTAAGATGTGCAGGCTCATATTTTTCACTCACGGTTTATTATTGTAGTATCTGTGAGTGAAAGCTATTAGACTGCCAAATAAAATGTTCTTTGAGTTAGGAAAAAATTGTGTCTTCTTTTTTAGGGGCATGTCTCTTACAAACATGATAAGTCAATGGTGCTCTTGTAGTGATTAATGGAGAAGCCATTCAGAGTTCTTGGGGTGGAGGGGGTTGGGGTTTTTTAATTACCGAGATAACCACCTCATCAAATCCATCGCTCAAAGACAAAACAACTGTGTTTTACTCACTTTCACTGCTGTAGTGAGATGAAAAAGTGGTGATATATTCTCCCCATAGGTCATCATAGATACAAATAAAGTTGAGGATCTAATATATACACACAAACTGCTGGACAATGCCTGGAGTTTATTGTACTGTAAGAGAAACTGAATAGAAGGGAAGGAGGAGATTAAACAAGGCATTTGGAAAGAAGAGGCACCTACCCTACATGGCATCTGATTTGCAGTGGAGCTGCTGGATGGAAGGCTGGAAGGAAGAAAAAGCACAGTCATTTAATTTTATTTTTTAATGAAGGACAAACACACTGCAACATTAAGGACAAAACAAGTAATATCTTCTTGCCTCTTCTGATCCAAACTCAAAAAATGTGCCTCACATCCCTTTTGAGCCAATACTCATGGTCTCACATATTATTTCCACCAGAAAACCAACTCTACCCCTTGAGTTGGGAGCAGCAGTGACAAAGTTCTGCTCCCTTAAGGAAGAACATACCTTTTTCAATATTTGTTCAGTACTCCTAGCATTCTTCCAATTATTTTCTATCAGAAAGATTGATTCCTCGTGTTTCCCTCAGTCAACATACTCCACCCTTCCCTTGCAGCTCTGACCACTTATCTCTACCACTTCTCTGGATTTTCCCAGTCACAAACAAGCAACACATTCTGGCAGATGTTCTGTTTCTGTGCATGTTTCTGTTATATGGCATATATAATCTGAGGTTTTGGGTGAAATTAATATTACACCATTTTTCTTACTCTAAAAATGTTTGTACTAAAAAAGTGATGAAGCTAGGCACCCCTCCAAGCAACATATTTCAGCAGTACAAAATGATTTTCTGCGTAGTCCAACTTTCAGAACAGCTCTTGGTTTTATAATGTCTAGCACAAGAGGATCTGATGTGGGTTGGCTGATAGATACAGCCATAATGAATCTGCCTAATGAACAATATTAAGATTGGGCAGTTCTGCCACTTCATTTCTGACTGAAACAATAATTCAGAAAAATACACTCTTCCAAAATTCATTTTCTTCTTCCTTGTCATGACAGTTTTAATCTGCAGGAGACGTAATGTAAATATATAACATTTGGACCAGAGAGGTTACATCTTTGCCCTCCACTATTGTCTTCAGTGCTGGAACACAGCAATGGGTTTCTTTGAAAGCACAGCAGACAGCTTTTTAAAGTGGCCTCTCTGGTAAAGACGACAGCAGCAGATGTCCAATTCAGTACTTCTATTATGCACTTGGTGAGATACAATTAGGGAGAGGTATGTAGTCTTTAACCTTCAAAACACATGATCAGAGTGACTGGAATTTTGCCTTGCATCTGAATTTCAAGGTAAAATTAAAACAGATTAGAAAATACTTAGAAAAAATATTTTACAATTTAAACAAAGGTGATTTTTAGACTTCAGACTTTAGACTATAGATCTCAGCTATAAAGAAATATTAATCTGGACTGATAGGGTTCAATTTACTGCCTCACAGAGATGCATGTGATATATGTCCCCCCTATTACCAGTTACTCTCTTCTTTCTCCATAGTTATTAATACCACAGATTACCTCCATATAGCATAGCAGGAGAAGTATATGCTAACAAAAAATACCTGAGTTCCCTAAGAAAATTATTAGATATGATGTATTGACCATGACAGCATACGATTGTCATTTCTGAGCTTCATGGTGAGCTTCATGGGACAATGCAATAGTTAATTCCAGAGAAATGCTGTGGTTGAAAAACATAAAATACAATAAAATGAAATACCATAGCCAATGCAGAAGCTCTATCTGTTTTTGAGCCTTGTTACCAAATCATTTGCAACTTACATTTGAAACAACAAAACGCTAAAGAGTAATGAGCAAGTCAATGTACAGATATGTGCCACAGAGCTTCAATGCATGTGTTTGCTTCACAGTAGGTGGTGTCACAGCTCTCCTTTTACCCTAACCTGGTAGCTTTGGAAGAGGGTAGGGATTTTTCCACTAGCTGTTTTGAATTGCATTCTGCTATTGTCTGATAGCATCACTAGCTGAAACCTTAGCCACGAAGTCAAAGTGAAGCCAGGCATGAGAAAAATCTTTAGTACTGGAGGCCAACAATAAGGGCAACGTGACTTTGAATCGTTGTTTAAAGAACGAAGGGCCTGGTTTCGCCCTTCTGGTATCAAAGGAATTTTCTCCTTAAGCTGTCTTGCTAAACACAACAAGACTATTTAGTTAGTGCCACTTGATATTAGCAAAAAGCAAAAAAAAATCTAGTAGTAAGAGGCGAACAATTACAATTAGAAATATTTCTAATCAATGTATTCAGAGACAAAATAAGCAGTTCTCCTGGTACAAGATATTACATAATTATTTAAATTTAAAGCAACTTATATTTGTAATACTGTAAGAGAAGAGTAAATGTCTGTAGCTCTCCGCATCTTCCCCCAGGAACAGACCAGAAAATATGAAATATATAATTCCCTAACAAATTAAAATTTGGAGTGGAGGTGAATACAGAAACAAGAGAGGAGAGAACATGAAACATATTACAGGAACTAGGATTTACTCATATTTGGACAGTTCTGTGGTGGTAAATGTGTGTAACATGAACAGGCACACTGCATGATCTTGTAAGGATCAGGGCCCTGTGTACATTGGGGAGATGCCATCAAACAGCATGAGCTAACAATTTTGGTTTGCAAGACAAGCTGCTACTATCATATGAGTTTTGTAAGGCTCCTCTTTTCTAGCCGAATGTGTGGGACAAGAAAGCAAAGTAATCAGTCCATATCCTTTGCTCTTTTCTGAGATAATTTTTCTCATTGTCTGGAAGGCTATTTTTTTTGTCAAAAGATACTTTCAAGCTTCAGGTTTTCTGTGCTGCTCACTAAATCATTTGTACAATAACTACAGTATAAGGAGCAAACAAGTAATGCCACAATATTTTATCACACTGTTACTTTGGTAATATTAAATCATCAGACTTGTCATTCATGATAGTATTATTTTCTATAGTCAGTTACCAGGGAAAGTAAACATAAGCATTTTTCTTAAAAGTGTAGCTGGCAGAGTGTAGTTAAAGATTGTATCATGCAGGGACAAATAATTAAAGAGCATAACTGTGATTCTAACATTAAAATGAATGCTTGATTTTGTGGCTTTCTTTTAATGTAGCTTTCAAGTTTCTTCAAAAATTGGAGGAGAAAACCCCCAAAGCATCATGACATTGGCACACTGGGGCTGAAATGTTTAGGCTCCTCATTGAAACCACAGCTGCTTGAAGCAGCATTTGTTGGGTTTTATCAGTAGCTTATTCTTTGTAGGAAGACCAGCACAAGAACAGGTCTGCTCGGTGGGATTCAGCAGTAGCGGCAGCCACAGAAGATTCAGTGAGCTTGGCTATCCCTCCAGAACCTGCCACACTGTTTTCACATGACAGCTCTTCCATCTGCTCCTCTCAAGGGTGATCTATTGATCAACAGTGCTTCCCTAATTACCTGCCCCTGCCAACTGCCCCAAATCTGCCTCATTCCTTCAATTTAATTTCATTTTGTAAAGTTCTTGGAGATCTGCTCATGCAAAACAGTGCTGGGGAGGAAGGTGCTTTTCCCAAACACTGCCTGTGAAACAGATTGGAACAAAAAGAGAATGAACCAGAAGTAGGGCCAAATCTGCCTGATCAAGTGACGAGCACAGTGAAACCACAGATAGGAGATCATATCCTCCCATTATGCCTGTAGAACAGGTAACGAACCTGTTTTTCAGGTCTTGGTAGTTGCAATAGTAGAGATGCTGAATTTCTGTGTGTCCTTCAGCTGTCTGCAACAGCAAATAGATTTTGTGGGTGATTGCATATTTTCAAGCTAATAAGGAAAGTTCTGGAGCACACTGTTGCTTTCCTGCAGAGATGCTTTTTAACTTAGTCCTGGTACCTGATGGCTCTCAAACACTAAAGGGCCTAGAGATCCACTGTGAAGAGGCAAGGTTGTGTGTCTGTGCTGAGAGAAAGGTTACAACCAGTGTTAGGTGAAAGAGACCTTTCACATGAGCTGTGTGTCTGTCCAGGCCTGCTCATCCCACCCTCATCTTCACATCCTACCCTTGCCTCCACATCCCACCATGCTTCTTTATCCTGCCCTCATCTTTGCATCCCATCTTTGTCTCTACATCCCACACTTGTCTCTACATCCTGCCCTCATTCTCAGCCACTCAACTTTTCATTTTGCTGGACATTTCACCTGGAACAGCTCCAGAATGATGTGCTTGAGTCTCAGTGTTGCCATAATCATTTCATAGCAAGTTTCAGAAGTGCACTAAACTGATAGCATTGTTGTGCTGGAATAGCTGAAAAATTTCTCTATTAAGGCATATAACACTGCCTTAGCTTGCACTCCCATCTCCTAGAAGCCAGTTTTGTTAAAACACACAACTCAAAACCTGAAGTCTAGTAAGATCATAGTACATATAATTAGAATAAATTCTGCATGTTTTTGCATCACCTGAATGATTTAATACATGCTTTTATTCAGCAAGGTTACAAATGAGCTGCTGTAGCAGTAACTTAATGATGGCAAGCTCTGACCACCAGACAGAGCTTTTTATAGCAGGTCATTGCTGTCTTCAGTGTATGAGACAAATACTGGATTCATTGGGAGATCTTTCAGCAGAAGGATAATATGTTGAAAAACAGCTCTGTCAAAGTGACTTTGCTGCTAAACATTTTGTAGTAGTCACAGAATCAGAAATCTGATTTATTAATTAAATCCTATCAGCACATGCTCTAAAGAAACCAGCATGACTGAACTATGCCCTTCTTAAGTGAGATTGAAGGACATGACAAAAGTTTGTAATAGTATGCCTCAGCCCACATTTCCTGTAAAGGATATAACTTGTTATTTTTCAAAATACGCTGAATATATTTTCTTTATATCTTGGTTTATTATGACCCATGGGAGCAATCATAAAACTGAAGCATGCAAAAACTAAGTGAAAAAAATAACTGGATTACACAGGAGGAGCTGGCATATCCTGACTGTATTATTCTCCTACAAAGCAACAGAAAGGTATTTGGCCAGATTTTCTCCAAAAGGGACAAAAACTTTGAAAGAATCTTTGCTTAAACATTCATTGAGTAATTTTTCAACTAAATTCATCGAGCTAAATAGAGAGAAATAGAGCATGTCTTAACATGAACAAAGGAATAAAGAAAACCCTATTAATTAATGTAGCTGAGAGTATGATCGTATGACATTTCTATGGGATTGCTGTAAATAGTGCCTGGTCCCACAGCATGGGACAAACATCTTGCAGTCTGCTCTGTGTTGGGTAATTACAGTGCACTGAGCCTGCATATTCAAATTTGTCCTTGATAGGAAAACAATTTCCCGAGCCCCAGCAGGTGACTCTATAACCGGACACAGGCAGCTTGGTGCCAGTCTCCCCCAAGCCCCAGGCACACCTCTCCCGTCTTTCTTTTTTTTTTGCTGCTGTTCTGTTTTTGCACCAGTCTGTGCTTCTTCCTGTAACCTGGGGTCGTTAATGTGCAATGCTGCTTCCACACTGGCAGACTTCTGGCCTTTGAATTTCATTTGAATTCTTCATGCACTGGTAGCAAGACACATGGATAGTGGTGGGCTGGTGCAGTCTGAGGAAGGCAAAATGTTGGCCAAAGCTGCTTTTTCCCTTTGCTGATCTGCACCTCTCTAAACCGCCAGAGAGACATCTGCCAGTGTGGAGCAGGCTGGAGTCTGGAGGGACCTCTGCTCTGCCATGACTCTGCTGGGAGGGGAGCACCCTTCCTGAGCACCGTGTTCTCCCAGGGCTCCCAGGAACCCTGTGCCCACCACAACCTCACCGTGCTCACCTTCATCCCAGAATCTCACTGTGCCTTTTCAGTTTCTCAGACACAGGGACAGTCCTTAACCCCTGGCCAAGGTGATTGGAAAGCACTGCACACAGAACAGCAACATGGAGACAGTTGAATAAGTCCTGAATTACTCATTTTGGCATTAACGTGTAACAAAGTCAGCAGTTTGGTAGTGCAGTAGTTTACTGGGTGTTACTGTGGCACCGAGGTACTGCCTTGCTCGACTTTTACCCAGCCTATTGTAGTTACTGTTGGAGGGGGACTTGTGGGCAGCCCAGTGCCACCTTTCCTCTGCTACAGAGCATTTTCTGGGCTTCTCTTGCACCTTTTTCTGATCCTTTTTTGCCATGCCAGAAAAAAAAATGCAGGAGCCTTTTTCTGAGTACTCCTTTCTTATGCCGAGGCACAGTCTGGGAGCAGTCAGCTGTCTTTGGTTTCACCACCACTGCTGTTCCAAGTGTGTACCTACTTCACACAGGCTGAGTAATGTGGTACTCTGGGCTTATGGCATCACTTGCTAAGCCTCCTGATGGCAGAAAGCCCACCTCCATGCTGCACCAGCTCCATGGTGCCATCGGAGCCATGACACAGCTGCTACTCACTTGCTCCCCCATGAGAAGCGCAGGCCTGGTTTTCGTGCTCTTTGTTCCCTGTGTGGAACAGGTGTCCTATATCCAGAAAGGCTCACTGCAGTTGTTCACCACAGTTGTGTTTGTTTAGCTTCAGCTGCCCCTGTTTCTGATCATGTCTGACTGGCTATGAGGGTGTAACCAAAAATTAGTTTGAATGCCACCCCCTTGGGCACGGAATCAGTGGCAGAGGCTGCTGTCATGTACAGAGAACAGTCCATTTGCATCCTTCCTCAAGCATCCTCCTGACAGTCCACCTTCAGAAACCACAGGAATATTGCAGAGCAGTTGAATAGCTTCTGGCATTAAACATGAACGTGCTTGGTATGACATTTTGCCAAGGGTGGATTGGGATTTCATACAACAACTCACCGCAGGTACTTACACACTCTGTTGGACATGAATGCTTGGCTAGACAATACGTTCTGCCTTGGAGGAACTGCCACAAAGCACCGATGCGCCAGCACCTGTGGGAGCAGATGGCTTGCCTGTTTTCCTCCAGACATTAAGGCTCCAAATCCACAGCACATCTCTTTCTCAGATTCACAGAAAGCTGCAGAGGAACTGTCTCCTGTCAAATTTCTTCTCCTGCCTGGTGGGACCAACTCCAAACTCAGCTATTCACATTGCATTGTTCATTTCTGAAAACTTATGCTCTGGAGTTTAAAACTAAAGGCTGAAAGTGATGGGGAAAACTCAAGGAAACCACAGCATGTGTGACTAAAAGCAAGATGATAATCAGTGGTCCTTGAGGCCTAAACCCTTGTCTTGGTGAATCACCAGGGACTTGAATACAGACACCATCAGTGGGCAGCAAGGCAACGGGATGTGTATGGGTGGTCCAGCAATACCAAATCTGCGGAGAGCTGTAATACCAGAACTTTCCTTGACTTTCTGAAATCCAAGACAGTCTGTCAGACATTATAATACAGAAAGTATGTTGAGTGACCATTTCCAGCTCCAACAGGAATTTTCTCTGACTTTCTGACAACTACCTGCTGTATCACCTCCCCATCTCGAAAAAATGAGAGAATAGTTCCCTAACTCAGTAGACAGATCAGGTTTAAATTTAGTTGCTACTTTTAGAAAATACCTCAGGATTCTTGGACAGGCAGCTTTGTGCAAGCACTTCTGGCTATCATTGCTATCTCCTAAGGGATGAGAAAAGGCTGTACTAAATAGGATAAGAATAGCAACAGAGGACTGATACTGCTCTTGTGTGCAGGATGGATGAGATGAATGCCATCTTCCTCTTATTTGCCTTCATAAATCATCTCCCTTTTTCTCTTTTTTCCTTAGTAGTGTTGATTTTTACCTTAAATGAAATGGGCAAGGTGTCATCAGGGAAGTCCACCTATTAAAACAAGCTGGTAAGAATCGTCATGCTCTTATTTCCTGACAACTGAAAGGACTTTGGATTTTATGCATAACAAAAGTTTTGGTCCACAATGGAAAGAAAATTACTTATATTCCGTATTTGTTTATGTGGCATTAGGTAATTCTGCTTTCAAGAAGCACTTTCCTGTACATATAAACTTACAGAATCCCTAGAGAAGAACATCTAAAGAGAAATATAATTTTACCTTAATGATTAGGTAAGATAAATTTGCCATTTAGAGGATCTTTGCCGAGTTGTGCAGGAACACTGTGGGTGTTAGGAATTCACTCCTATTGTCCCCAGGCTGAATTGCTTTGAAAAAGGTCACATGAGGAGGAAAGGAAGTTTTGACTTTCACATGCCTGTTATTGCTAAGGAAACCACTTCCTTGGTATTCACATATTCAGCATGTCTCCAGTTTTGGTGCTCTGACAAATGACATCGTGCTGCTGCATCAAGTAACAAAGAAGGGTGGAGAAGACTTTTAGACAACTTGATGTGTTTGAAACACCAGCACAGCTTTTGTAGGACTGTCAGATTTCAAGCAGGCTTTGTGAGAGTAAGCAGGGTCCTTTGTTAGCTTCAGATGGGATACCTGGAGTTTAGAAATGAAAAAAGGGTTTTGGCCTACACCTCAGCAAGCTCAGGTATAGTTTGGAAGTTTCCTGGGTTGTATTGATGGCAATATTCTTACACCTCTGTGGATACCCAGAGACAAATTTTCTAATATAAATATACCTGTGTTATTCTCTGTGTAAAATTTGTTTCAGCTTTCAAGTACGTGCCTTTTCTTTGGCATTTGGATATCAGGAACTGAATATCCTTGGTATGTGGTGATTTTAGAAGTACTTGCATTTCAACTTTGGGTATATAGGACTTTTCCCATCCTTCTGACTTCTTACTCAAGAAATTAGACTGAGTGACAAGGTACCCCTGGTAAGGACTGAAAATCTCTACATTTTGGGGATTTTTATAAAGAGGACTGAAGCAAAATTTCTTTGAATTTTTTGTGCAAATCTCAGTCTGACAAGAGGAAAATGTATCATAATTAGGCTTATTTCTACTCAGAGAAAAAAAAAGAAGTTTAGTATGCCTCGGGATACAAGTGGGCTTTCACTGTAAATATACAATAGCTACTGACATTACTGGCACCAAGTGTGAGGCATGCACAAATCACAGGAACTGAACAGCTAAAGCCCTGCTCAATTTACTGAGAGGCTACTGAACTTTTGATATGTCAAGATCTATTTGTCTAAATGTTATCTGTAAAGACAACATAATGTAGTGAACTGAGCCTGGGACTCAGGAAGCCAAAAATCAATATTCTAATCTTGGCCCTACCTCAGATGCATTTGGTAGCTCCAGAGTAGTTGCTTAATCTCCCTGCATGCTCACCAGAGATAAAACAGTTCAAATATAATAAACTCCACTGAATTGCTGTGGAGATCAGTTCACAGCTTCTGTATACTTCTTTGAAGAACTGAATTGTTATATAAGTATTACCATTACATGCAGGACTTCTGGAGGTTTGTCTTCAGGAAAATACCAAGTATCTTTGGATTTGAAAATGCAGGTCTGGTTTCTAGCAGATGCCCTTGCCCCATAGAAGCTTGAAGCACAGCCTGGTGGCAGCCCAGAAGATACCAAGCCATCTGGCATGATGCCATCTTTCCTTCCCTCCTTTTTCAGATGTTTTCTCCCAGAGAGCATCCTCATTATCATTCTGACCATGGCCGGAATAGACCACACCTCAACAGAAGTTATTTGCTTAATGCAGAAATAACAGAGAAGGACCTAAGGCCTGTTTATTTAGGCATTAATTATTCAGGAATTAAGACTAGAAAATAGTTGTGATTTCTCCTGGGTTAAAATACTTGAAAACCTGCTACTCATTTTCCCCAGTATAGTAATTTCTGAGTGATCATTTTACTAGAGGCTTAGCTGAGCTGTACTTGTGTCTGAGGATCTCAGAATGGTTAGCTGAGCTGACATAAAAGGTAAGTAAAGTCACAATAACCTTCTTCAGCTTTTAAGAAATAAAACCAACAAAACAAAAAAAGAAATTAACCAACCAGTGACACCATGGATTACCTTCTATAATGTAGGAATGAGGAGATTTACTGGTTGTATCTCTCTTCCATGTAGGAAATGAGTTCCACCTACAGAGGACAAGAGCACCCATATCCTAGCAAATTGTGCACTTTTCCAGCCCAAAAGAGCAGTGGTTTATGAATTGCTCTTGAAACTATGAGTTTTTTAAATTTTGAAATTTCTCAGGAAAAGGAAGCGCAAAAACAATCGAGTCTACATTTACTGGTATGTATATTTGTTTTACAGCCATTACTACTTGCAGAAGGGGGTCAAGCACCTCTAACAGCCCAGGGTTTTGTCTCCTGTCATAGTCAGCCCTCATGATACTGTTAAAATACACAGGCTGTGGCTGGCAGGTGGCAGTTATGCCCAAACCCAGGCAAGGTTTTGTTCCAGAAGAAGCTGGGAATATTTGCTATATTCAGTGGTGAGGCAGCAGGGAAGGCAGTGCATGGGGGCGATGCACTCACAGCAGCTGGGGTTGCTAAGCACACAGCCTGCTATGCCGCTAAGCAGGCAGGACCCAGCAGAGCCATTAAGTCTGGAAGAGGCTGAGTATTTAATAAGCTGCATGCTACCATGCATTTACATAGCTTAAGTTGTAGTAAAGCCCTAGCAGGAAAGGGTCAAAAGTGCAGGGCTGGAGGGCTAAAGCCCACGCAGACTGCATCATAACCCATCCTGTCCTCAGCAGAAAAGAACTTAGGGAGGAACCACAAGAAAACAGCCTCCTTCCAACCAAGAAGAACTTTAAAGGCCAAAAGGCAAGAATTAAAAAAATGCAAATTTAAAAATAATTGAAATTATAGCACATGTGACCAGGTCTGGCAAAACTCAGTTACACAGAGGTTGCAGGGTATCTACATGCCCCCAATAAACCAAGCGTAAGGAGTGCACTGGAAAGGAAAATGAGATTCCTGTCCTTTGTGGTGTACACGTCTAAGACAAAATGACTCTTTGCTCCCCCTGTGTGCTCTTAAGGTTCTTTCATGTTAATCATTTGACACTTATTTATTTCCCAGTATGCATATTTAACCATTTCCCTGGGCATCATCTTTACCCTGAAACTGCCGGAGACCAGAGTCCTGTTTCAGGCAGTGACTCCCCACAGCAGGCTCTCTGTGCTCTCTATTCTCTCCCTCATTAGCAAAGGCTGTTTCAATACAGAGCTACTGACTTCGGACAGGAGAGCCCATGTCTGATTTCACTTCCTTTAGCATAATCACAGACTTCAGTGACTGTGCTTTTTGCTTTTCATTTATACTGACATAACTGAGATTGAAATCTGTCCCACAGCAAGTATTTATCAGGGCATATCAAAGGAAAAGCAGACCAGAAGAGAAACAAGCACAACAGCGAGTGCCATTAAACTTTGCCAAGTTACATTTCAAAGTCAATGAAAACCACCCCAGAGACAAAAAACTAAAATGTAGGACAAAGTAGAGCACTGAAAAAAAAGTTTCCAAACACTGGTGTCCTACAGAACAGGTTTTGATTACTTGTAACTTGCAAAGATTATGAAGCAAAACCTATACAGAACTAACAATATCTGAACAAAGTCAATGGTCACCACCCTGGTGCTTTTGTTAACATCTTTGCTTTGATATGTAGACCCATCACAACTCTTTGTGCATGTCAGGGACCCTTTCTACAGAGTACTGAGAAAGCAACAGGACAACATCCACAACGGGCTTTCTAAGTGATATAAAATAACGGGATGTCCCACTTTAATTAGATAATTAAAACTGTTTCTGCTTTGCTAGATGCCAAGGACACCCAGTTTCTTGGCAACAGACCTCTAATTTTCTTTCTTTGATATCCAGGTCACAGCCATTTGGATTAGAGGCTCATTTCCAGCAGCAGTGCACAGCAGGGGCACGCAGCTTCCTGTCCTGCTGTTGGTATCCCCACTAAGTTCAGCATCTTGCAACTACATTTATAAAAGCTGTTAAATGTTAAAGCCCTTATAGAGGGTAGTTTCTCAATATTCACAAAGGTCAGGCGACATGTAAGCATATTCAAAAATTAGGCAGCCCTGTGCAACACCAGCAACCTCATATCATCCGCAAGTCTCACCTTGTTCTAGCTAAAGAACATGACTGAAAGGGATAGAGCAAGAGAGGACAACTCTTCCATCCCCAGCTCTCAAGCTTCTTTGAAAGTAAAGTCTACCACATCCCTGACCATTTGCTACCATTCCCCTTTATGAGGGAGAGGAACACTGTCCTATAAGAGGTCTACCTGCTATCCAGATCAGGTGTGGAAACCACATACCTTTACTGAGCGTTGGTCAGCTACCTGGAAGAAAAGCATATAGCCCTGAATGCCTGGACCAGTGCTTTGCCTGAGCTGACATAACTTGAACTGTGGAGCAAACTACAGCCTGAAGATTATCAAAGGCCATCAATCCATACATAAGGCACAGGTGTGTGTATATATGTATTCCCAGCCCCATGTGAACTGGAAAGGTATAACTGATGCCTGAAGATTTTTAACTTTTTCACATATTTGTAGCTTTGTAGATTTTTAATTTACAGTTGTATGGTTTCTAGTACTTTTCTTTCTATTTCTCACATTTTAGTACAAGCTAACTCTTTGTAACATATTCTTGAAATTCTGTTTAGTCTTATTCTTAGGAAGAGAATTTCTGACAAGAATATCTAGTATTCCACCAGAATTTAAGACATGACAAACAGGGCAAAGAAGCCCCTGGACCAACTCCAAGAGGCTGACCAAGAGGGGGTTACTGGGGCAACTGATCTGCTATTGGTTGTACCTGCTAGATATACTAATTAATTAACTTTATAAAAATTGTAGAAATCCTTTATCACATGTGCTGGTAGCCATTTCTGTGCACCTGAATGCTTTCATTGAAGATCTGCTTTTTATCAGTTGCAAGTTTTTGTCTTTTGATTTTAGGCAATGTAACAGTCCATGCATATTTTTGAAAGCAAGACAGTTTTTATAGGAAAAGAACATAGAGCATAGTACCAAGGGGTGGGTTAGACAGAAGAAATCATATAGAGCAGATGGTAGCCACGGTGCTTAATGCACTCTTGGAAGGTGCCCAGCAACTCTAGTTATGAGTGACAGAAGAACTTATAGAGGATAATGACTTTGTCAAGTGCCAGCAATTTATTACATCGTATTCCTAAGAACAGCTGAGGTGAATTAACCACAGCAGCCACTTACTATTCCTTCTGACATCCCTGAGGTCCTGTGTGTAGTGCTGCTGAGGTTGCTGGTGCCTTTTGGGTCAATGTGAACTTGTTCAAAGCTAACCCAAAGCCAACTGTTGGGGTTAGCATAGCGTCAAATCCTTGCCCATCAACCACCCAGCAGGTGTATCACCTTATGCTTGCTGCTACACTAACCATCACTTGGGGTTTGGTCAGCTTGGAGCGGGACCAGAACAAAAAATGTTAACACACAAACAGCATTACAAAGAAGGTACACCAGGTGTTATGGCAGTACTGGGTAAACTTGCCTCCCTCCAGCTACTCCAAGCAAAGAAAGAGTTATGAGGAGTGTGCCTTCTAGGCACTCTTTCATCTGACAAAGCCAGGATATAGGACAAGATATTTGTATTCTTGTGTACAGCCTACATCGATGCCTATATGCATCACCATTTAGCTCTACAAAACATACTTCAAGTTGGATTATTTTTCATTTAAAAAACCCCATTGTGCAACTTCATGAAAATAATGCTGCAAAGTGAATTTTGGCTGAACTCATGGAGGTTATTTTTCTATTGCCTGTCCCCAATTTTATCTTCCACTAGGGACAGGTGAGATAAACAAAGCAGACTATTGGTGACAAATACTTGATGTATTTTGGAAATGAAGCTGCTTTTTTTTTACCCCCAGAGAACAGCTTGGCCCTATAGGACTGGTATCTCACACACAGAAGGGGAAATGAATTAATTTTTACTCAATAGAAGGTTACTTTTTTCTACCAATGAGCAGATCAGAATTACTGTTACTGTTTTATGAACTTCTGATGATCAGGTAGCAGTCATTTTCAACATGATCTTCTGTTGAGAAAAGTGCACGAGTACTCCATGGTCATGTTTTGTATCTGCCATCTTCTCTTGAACCATCACTATCCACATCCAGTCCTCTAAAACATCCAGGAAACCATGGATCAAAGTATAGAGCAAGTTAAGACGGTCTTGGCAACATACTACTCTATATGTGTCAACTCAGTAATACAGCTTATTGGGACACAGGCATGATCAGTTTCAAACCATGATTAAAGATTTTTGTTATGTTTATTTGGGCTATCTTGTGAAGGGAACATTCCACAGAATGATAGCATGCAAGAGAAAATCTAGTTACCAGCTGAAATGCATAAAACTATTACAGTTCTTGACACAAAAAAATTATGTAGTTGAGAGTCAGAAAATAAAAAAGGGTTTTTTTCTTTCTTTTAAAAATACAGAATCTTAATGAAGAAAATGTATTAGAAGTAACATAGAATATCAATTTTTTTTAAAAGATAATCTCTGTAGACAGTGTTTCAGACTTCACACAAGAAGCTTGTTAACAGGCAGTTTTATTTATTTTAGTACAACTTGCTTTGATCACTTACTTTCAGATAATTATTTTTCCAGTTAATCAGCATCTCTGTCTAATGTTTTGACTTAAAAGGTGCCGATCACCTTTGCATTTAAGTAGAAAAGATTGATGTTATTTTTATTGAAAGCACAACCTTCTTTATGACTACCCCAGATATTAAATCCATAGCATCTTTCCTGTTAATGGTCCACATACAGTTTGAAACACTGTAGCCTACTTGGTTGTGATTTCCAGTCTGATGTCAGGGAATGGAATTAGAGCTCCTTAGCATCAGCTTTCCCTTCTCTGGAGAAAGTTCCTTTCTTTACTTCATTATATCCTCTGATAAGCTACCTCAAGCCTGTGACAACAATTTTTAACTTAACTCTTGGCTGGTCTTTGGTGATATTTCACTCACCATTAGCAAGCTGTTACCATGGAATGGCAGCTCAAAAGACTGAATTTTCAAATTTTAGCTTTTAATTAATAGGTATTTTTCTCTCAAATCATCCTGGCAGCAGTCTCTGAGAATGGATGTGGAAAGGAGTTCCTCTAATACTGAAACTCAGGCTCCCTTTAATGTAAGATTAAGGCATGCTAACCAAGGAACCTACAAACCATTCTCTTTCTTATCTAAAAAAGGAGGATCTGACTTCACAAAGGTATTAGACTACACATATATACATGTCCACTAAAGAACTATGTCCAGATTTTGTTTTGACTGTAAATGTGGTAATGCCTGTGAACCAAAAGATCTTTCAGAAAGACAAAATCAACAGTCATTGTCCTCCAGCAAAAACTGGAGACCTCCATTCTTCTCTGTCAGTCAACTTTCTTCATTCTTAGAATCCCTCCCTTTCACATACAAGTGCTTCATCAACAGGTTTTATATGCTTCTCCCCAGCATAAATGCCGTAATGAAGGTTGTCATCCTTTACAGTAGCCCAGGACATTTGCTTGGTGGAGAACCTTGCTGCCCACTCTCCTGCCTTGTTGACAACAATGACACCCCCCAACCCCCCAACTCGTGTCTTCATGTAGTCTAATGCAGTGTCCGCTGCTACCTCTGGTGACATTCCTGAAAAGAAAAACAAAATAACTTCATAGTGCCTGTCCTGTCAGTTTTAATATTCTCTTAAAATTTCACCCCTCCCCATGGAACCAGTCAAATCTAACTTCTCTTTCAACTAAATCAGCATGAAATTTCCAGTCTAAGAAAGGAAGCATTTTTGGAAAGGCTCTGGACAGTTGTGAAGAGCTGCTATGGTGTGGTACTGCTCCAAGTATTTATTTACATAGCTTCAGATTTTGATTCAGTTTCAGTGTTTAATACAAACTATCTCACAAAGTTTATGTTCAAGACATACCATTTCTTATACCATCATTTGACTGGAAAAAATGCCAATCTGCAAGGTTTTCATCAAAGGTTTGTGACAAGCTAGAGTGTTTACAGTTTGGAAAAACACACATCAAAACAATTAAAAATTTCAGTCATCATCTCTGTTCTAGTTCCACTGGCTACAACAGAGCTCAAAGCACGTACTACACATTGTCATAATTTATCAAAAGCAGACATCAGCATGACTCTTCCTGAAACTTCTGAAACCATCAGGCAAAATGAGGTCTCAATGTACCTAGACATCAGACAAAGGACCAGCAATGCAACTTTAGCTTTTCACTACTTGATTCATATTAACAGAAGTATTTTTTCTAAATAAATCAAATTTAATAGGTACATCATACACACAGATCTGTAATAGCTGCAAAATATTTTTCACTATAAGTTTACATATACATTCAGGAATGCAGCTGGCTTGGCTTAATTACCTTAAGATATAGACCCTCAGTAATGTTATGCAGCTTAGGTTATGGAACAAAACCTGACCTTCATGCCTTCCCTGCAAATTTTGAGTTAAAATCAAATAAAACCAGGAGAGTCAGAATTATTCACGGCACTGGTGACTGACAGGATAAAGCTCCTTACTCTGATGCACGGGTGACACTGTGACTATTCAAGTCAGTGGCACTGTCTTCAAAGGGTCAGTATTTCACTGTTTGATTTTTCACCAAGACAACAGCTGCCACCATAAGACTGAAATGCCAACAGCTGTTAAGACTAGCAAAGCAATTCACTGAAGCAATTTCTGAAATACAGAAGTAAATTTTGCAGCATTTGTCCAAAAGAGGATATTTAGTATGCGAATTACCGAATAGCTGAACAGAATTATGAGGGCTCTACAGTTGTTCTTACATATGCAACTTCAGCTCAGTGTTCAAGGAATCAAAAAGCTGTAATAACGTGAGGGTTTGTTTTCAGTGCCTTCATGGAAACATGTTGGGAGGAGGGGCCGGGGGGAATCTAGCTGCTGACGTGTTTGCCTGGCAGCTGAGTTGTATTTCTGGGCCGGATGAATGAAGGTAAAGCAAGCATGGGCAGGGTGAACAAGTGCAAACCAATTAGACATGAATACATGTGGGTTCATTTTCTTTTTCCAATAAACTTTTTGAGACTCATTTGCCTTTCAAACTCTTTAATCACAAGCCAGATAACTGCTATCAGTGCAAAAGTCTTGCAGTGCAGTTAACTTCAAGCCAGAGATGAAACTGGTTTACACAGTTTAGACAAGACCTTAGAAAGCTGCTCACAATTTGAATACTTAGCAATGTTATATAGAGAGTAAAGGGAGAGCATAACATGTTAAGAGCTTTGGGAAATAATCGGTACATTGTATTTTATGCTGAAACTGTCACATCAGCTGTGAGATTTAGAGAAATGGATCCATTAAATACAAACAGCCCTATAAAGCACAACAAAGATATTTGCAGCTGTTACTTGTCTCTCTACTTACTGCTTCTCCAATGAAAATGTAAATTGAATGTTTTCCAACTACTTCCACTTTGGTTGCTCTCAAAGCAAGTTACACTGTAATGCCCCAAAGCTACAGCTTTCTAAAAATAATGGTGATATCTCTATTAATGATTCTTGAACTGCATGCAACACAAGTATGTTGTCTGGCTATGTTTACAGGCTGTAACATAATCAAGGGTTTAGATGACAAACTAAGTCATGAAGGTAAAGCTACAAAGGGTCACCCCACAGTCAGATTGTATTACACTCACACAAGATACACTGTGTCAGCTGTTTACCACATACCCACCCAGCCAGTTTAATACATTTTCCAAAACAAAATGTAAATTGAAATCATGGTTAAAAAGTCTTAAAATAACTTCTGTTGCTGTAATCAGAGTTGTTACAATAAAGACCTTTACAGTTCATTAGAAAGGCAGTATCCCATACTTTCTATTTCAGCTCCAGTTATCTGTTTCTAGCCCTCCCTTACTGCTCCCTTAAATATATCTTATTTTTTGTTTTCTTTTTCTTGTTCATAGAATTTCAGTTTATAATTGGGAAAAAATTACTAAAGAGAAGTTCTGTTAAACAAAGTACAGAGTAAATGTCTTTCAATATACACTGATCTAAAGCAGGATTCAGTATCAGGCAGCAAAGACCATTCTGTTCACCTCAGCTATTTTGGCTTATTAATAATCTAGTACTTTGTTTTGTTTTTGAAGTTTTTGTTTTAACCCATCCACATACCCTTGCGAGCAACTCTTCTGGGATGACAGTATATATACTGAAACCTGTGATCAGGCAATGTTTCCTATCCTCATTATTTCAGATTATAGAAAGTTTGGAATATACCTTGCTCCATGTGATAGAGAATCAGTCGGGCTAAGACCACTTTCATAATGCTCTCCCCATGGCCAGTGGTTGAAGTGGCACCAGAATGGTTGTCAGCGTAGCCGCCACTTCCTTTTCAAAGGGAAAAAAAAAAGAAGGCAATATTCTGTAATACAATTTAAAAGCCCTGCATTGTTTAAAATAGCTACCAAACATTTCTTCCTTTAGGTCCATTAGCTCTGTGCATTTCTGAGAGCAAAGTATCAGAAAAGCTTCTTTTTCATTTCTGCCACAATTTGAAAAGTAAAATATATGAAAGATATGAACAACAGTTGGAGCAAGTCAGTTGCCAAGTTGAGAGAGAAGACTAGTGATCTGTTTGTGTACAAGAGGCAGAAGCAACACTCCATAGGAATGGGCAAAAATATATTCCAGAACAGCAAGGGAGGGGTATATTGAAGATCAGCAAGATAGGGTTGGGACCCAGAATGCCAGGTCATATCAACTGAGAAGACATGAGGGAAGATCTAGTGAGGACATTGGTGAGCTGACTGGTTTGAGGGGAACTTACCCCCCACAGCACATAAGAGATTTGAAGAGCATGGGCTCTAGTAAAACTTCACAAAGCATCCCTGAAGAATCTTCGAAGTCCTCACCACAAGCAAAGTGTTTTTTCTGTTGAACACCCCTTCTCCCCTTTTTTTTTTCTCCCATCCTTGTTTTGCTGGCACATTCCACACCCTGTCCTCCACCAAGCTTCTGCTTGCTCAATACCCATATTTCTAGCACATCTCCTAAGAAAAATATTTCCCAGGAGCTAGGAAGAAACATACCACAGCATTATAAACAAGGTACCGAGGGAGACAATAGAGGCCTTAGAAGAGCAATGAAAGTTTCTTCCCTTCTGCACTTTCTTGATCAGACCATTTAATGGACTCTGAGTAACATGGGGAAAAACACTGTCATATTAAGTCAATGCCCCCTTACCATCAAAGCCTCTGTTTAAAAGCACAGCTGACATTTCTGTATCAAATCCTGAAGATGCCTAGTGAGACCAAAAGTTGCAAACAATATGCTCAAAAGTGCCCAGTTTCGCTCATCCTTCACAAACCCATGTCCCAAACTTTATGGATGCTGAACATGATCTACACAGGAGGAGGGTATTTGCAGTCAGAAGGCAGCAGCCAGACACAAAACTGAAAACCATAGTCAAAATCCAGAGGATACCAAAATGTCAGCAACTTTGTATGCAAAAGAAAGACAGTTTTATAATAATCATATACTGCCAACAGCAATGCTATTTGAGTTTGGATCATTTTTTACTAAAAATAATTATTGTCCAAATCCCAGCGGTATGGTCGAACCCTGAAGCAATCAAATGGCAAGTCTGTTTCATGAGAGGAAGAAGTCTGTGAAAAGGATTTCAAGTGTCTCTTTATACTTGGACAAGAGATCTCTTAAAATATTTCCTTTATTCCACACCATATCTATTAGGTTCTGAGACAGTCTTATCGGGCCTCTCTTAAGAACAGGAATTCACTCAGAGTTGCAAGTCACTTTATAATTCTTGCTCACTGATATAACAAGTAGTAATTGGAATTACACCTACTTCCTTCAGTATCAAGGACACAGCATCTTAATATGGAGCAGGCTACATTTTTTGACTTAGCGGAAAGCAAAGCCATAAAAAAGGAGAGCTTTATCACAATCAACAGAAAGGAAACACGGGTGTTAGGAATGAAGTAAGGACAAACTCCCATCCCTATTTTCCACACAGAACTCCCAATTCTTTCTTGCAAATCTCCATGCTATAAGGAGTTTTTGCTTTGACAGATTTGAATGTTAGACCTCCATTTCAGATGGACTAGTATTTATGTTTTACTTCGCTAATGAAAAGGAGAACTGTAATATTTTTTTTTCTTTCTTTAAATGAGATACCTCCAGAAAGTAAAAGGCAAGATCCCACACCTCATACCTATGCATGCTGTGTCACCAACACGGCCAATCAGTTTATTAGAGAGTCCTCCCGTGGATGTTGCACAAGCTACATTGCCTTCACTGTCTATAGCAACAGCACCGACTGTTCCAAGGTCTCTGCCAAGAAAAACAGTTCACAAAATTAGACAGAATTAATGCATACCTGCCAAAGCACGTTGCCTCTATTTCCCAGGTAGCTTTAAAGAAGATTTCTACAACAGAATTACTACTCACCATAAAACTATTTTTGCCATGCTTCTCATTACAAAAATAACAAGAAACATGCAACAATTCTCACAAGCTTTGTATTTAAAAGAGTAGAAAACACTTTTTTTTTTAAAATCTTTCCCCCATGACTTGTTTACTTTCATACCATGGAAACTTGGGAAGGAAAAAAATCCGCAAAACAAAAGCACACAGGGCAGAAATACTTCTAGTCATTATAGTTCTGGAGTAGTTTTTTGGCTGACACACAAACTGACACACAACTTTCCCCTAAATGGCAACTCAAAGATGCAACAATTGGCTCCACTGTCTCAACAGGAGGTTAACCGGAATTATTAATGACAATGCACGTAAATGAGTAAATACAGAAAAGGACAGTAATGTTATGCATGCACTGAATCATTTCCTTCCTGTTCCTCCTCTTTCCTTTTCCTTGCTTGCCTTAATGTTTGAATGCTATTAAAAAAAGCTTATTTATTTTCCTTTCAACTGGTATTGCTCACAATGCATCATTAAGACATACTTTAGTCTTTAGTCTTTGTACTCTGTAGCTACATAATCTTGAGGTTTAAATCACTTGGCCAGTAGACTCTGCTGAAACTGCACATTGGTTTAAAAATCTTCAAGCACCAAAGAAAACAGAAGTCTCAATTATATCTCTATTTCTTCAACAGAGAAAGACATATACAATAGCCTGCTCAAAATATACATGTGTAGTTGTGTATCAAAAAAAAAAAAGCCTGTCATGACACACTGTAACAGTTGCTGCACTGAGAAGTGATACATTACTGAGAAGCAACAGTTTAAATATCTATGTATTCCAGTCCTAGCAATTCATGTAGGAACATAAACCAGTACGTGACTAGGAGAAGTATACCAAACCCCCAAAATAATCCAAATCCCTCCACACAGGAAAATAATTTGTAACAATACCTCAAGGAACTACCCAACAGGCAACTGGGAAAAAAAATACCTTTCAAATTTGCCTGGGCACTGGTGAGGGCTTATCTGTAGCTCTGCAAAATCTAAGTTAATTAAGTCAGACACAGTACCTTGAATCCCACAGTCAGATTCTCAGAGACCCAACTTCCTGTTCCCTCCTGCTTATGTAAAATATCATACTGTCAGTCCCTACACTTCATTCACAGCAATTCAAAGTTGACTGATGAATCACAGGCCTTATAGGCTGCTCTGACATTTATGTAGAGACGGACCTCATCTCAAACTGATATGATGGTGCAGATGGGCTTCCCACCCATCCATCTGTTACAAATGATTTGCTGAAAAGAACATTAGTAAATGCAGTACTCCCTTGCACATTCATGTAGCACCCTTCAACCAACTAAAGTTAGATCCTCCTGAGAAATTTAGAAAGATGTATCCAGAGGTACATTTTCTTAGGTAAGTATTTACCTTAAGCAACTGTGAAAAAAAAAGCACAGAGATGACAGAGACAGTTTTGGTATTACCTGTTTTGGTATGAGAGCACAACTGGCAATAAATAACAAAGTGAATATGTCCAACACATCTTATCTGCAGTGAAGCAAATAGACAATTACACTTGATTTCTTACAGTCCCTTTTTTACTGCTTCAGTGTAACCTTTCCTTTGATCATCTTCAGAACAAAGGCAAAGAAGATACAAATAATTTTTTTTTGCATGGCTAGTTGACTCCAAAACATTAACAAGGAAGTCAAAACTGCTATCAAATTATAACCATCTCTCTATTTTTAGTTATTGACAGTAGCAAGAACCTCAACAAGTACCTGTGTTATACCAAAGGATGCTATTAGGGATATTCTCAATCAATGATTATTCCTATATACTGCATAAACTGTGATCCAGAACATATTGTTTGGATTTGCTCATCCCCTTTTGTCTAAATCTTTCATTATCCAATACTCATGAAGTGACATGCACTTACACTATCCTCATTTAACTAACGAGTTACCTGCTATTTCGTCTCTCAGCTCTGCATGAGCAGTGGGGTTTTTTGTTTACTGTTGTTAGGGTCCATGTTAGTTAATACCTCCTCAAGTTACTTTAACAGTGTGATTCACAGTGGGGCTAGGAGCCCGTTTACCACCTTACAGCCAGACTCAACACCCTCTCTGTGGGATTCTCAGGCAAACTCCAGTAATTCTTAACAAGGGTATTATTGTCAGAGTCTTTGGAGTGTGAGACTGCAGATAAATCAAATCACATCTTGTTCTCAGCAAAAGGTGTGCAAGATGGAATGTTGTACATGCGATGGAATCCAAAACTTCCAGCATAAATCAATGCAGGCTTCTAACCAGCAGAAGAGAAAGGTTATCTCTTATGGAGACACCAGACTTTACCTGCAAAGCCTATGAAACCCCAGGGTTTCCAACACTGTGAGGTTCAGGGGACTGGAAGTAAAATATACACCAACCTTTAAATTCCCAGTATGATCTGGTATTATGTTTCCTCTGACTAATACTACTTCACCTTCTGTTTGTTCGCCTCAGGCAAGTTTCTGCATAATCACTGTGGACATAACAGGGAAAAAGAACATTCCACATGTGATACAGAACGAAATGTGTTTGCATTAAAAAAGATCTGTTTTCAACTTTGTGAATTTGTGCTGATGTTTTGGTTTTCAGAAAAAGAACAGCATGGCCAAGACAAAAAAAAAGGCTTCAGCCTTTCAGAAATACACAAGCTCTTTATTATCATATATTTCAGAAGTCCATGCTGAAACTGAAGATGCCTAACACTGTTTTCAGAGAAATAAAAAAAAAAAAAAAGAAAAGGTAAAAATGAAGCAGTTATGAGGAATTAATGAAGACTTAAATGCCATGCTATTCCAACTTATATATTCCAGAGAACAAGAGGATGGTGGCTACACCATCCTCAAAATTCTTTGCAATGGATGATAATACCACACGGTCCTTGGACAGACACAGATCAAAAGAAAACTTCTGTTGGATACAAGACAAACTATGACCAAGACCTTACGGTCGAGGAACAACACCACTTTGTTTACAAGACCATATTTATGCGTGTCTCATTACTTTGTTTTTCCTTCTAGCAATTTACTGAAAGTAACATATAGGTGGTAATTTATAGCCTCATTTCAGGGACTTTAATTAACATGCTCACAGAAGAAATTTTCTCCTTCTGGTCTACAAATTTCAGCTCTGCTCCTGCCATTACTCCAGTTTCACAAAGCAGATGAACAGCACATAATACAGCATTTATGTAATGCAATACAGCATTTTCCTCACCACAACCATGGACATACAAATGGAAGCTCAAAACAATTTAGTGCTTATGCCTACCTCACAGGCACAGAAAACATTCTTGACACCTGATGTTTTTCATTCCTTTACTGTCCACCTCACCTTCCCCTCTACTTTATATGAGACTGGGTTGTTCTCCAAGTGATGTTCATTTTGCTGTTGGGCAATACCATCCAGCAGCATCTCTTTTCCCACCCACCACTGAACTTGTTCATTCTTTTTCATTCCTTTTCATAACCATCAGCCACAATCACTACTCTGAAGAAATCACTGGTCAAAGTCTGACGTTGTTTAACTATCCAATCCAATTTAAAGACAAATCTGATCATCTACTTAACCAAGATCAGCTTTCTTGGGTTTTCAGGGGTTTTTTATTAACTTGTTTTAGTATGTGCACTGGAGATTTTTTAAAATCAGTTCCTCCTTGGAAACAGCTATACAAAATAACACCTGCTTTTGTTAAAGCTACACTATGTACTTCTGTAACTGATGATTTTAAGAGCATTAACAAGTCCTAACTTTGTTCTCCAACAAACCCACAAAACCTATGCTATTGTCAAAGTGACCAATAATCTTCTTAAGCAGCAACAAGTTTCATCAAGTTTGTTCCAGTCATTTTTTAAGTTTAAGCAAATTCATTGAAAGCTTGAATTTCTATTGCTTTCAATAAAGACATACTGTAAAGACTGTATCAAACCACATAATATTTGGAATACAGGCTTTCAAGGTTTGTGTTTATTTGTTTGGGGTTTTGTTTTTCTTGGCCACTTTGTTTGGGGTTTTTTTGTTTCTTTTGAGGTTTTTTGAAACCAGGTAGCACAAATTAAATTACCCATATTTAAAAATAAAATACATTTTACCTACTTCTGAAACTCTTCAGGGTTGGAGTCTGGCTCAAGGTTCTTCTTCCATCTCTCCCGGGATCTCTCAGTTATGAGTTTCTCTCCTGGAATTTCAGGAATACCCATGGCCTGAGCAAACAGGTGTGCACCATGGTCAGTCAGCAGCATGTGCTTGGTCTGCAGAAAGGCAAGAGATTAATTGACAATTCTTGTTTTGTCTGGTACTGAGCAGTTTTGTATAACTGCTATTTTTATAGCATCCACACAAAGTAAATTACAAATTTTATTTTAAAAATTTCTAAACTTCTGTCCCTATCCCCTTCCACTATAGCTGAAAAAACTTTCAGTTCTCCAAACCACAAAGTTTAACCACCAACAGAAAAGAATTGTACTTATCTATTTAACACTTACTATAACGGGAGAAGAAAAATTGGTAAATTTGTTCTTTAGCTAATTTGTATGCAACTGTTTCGTTCTGTTTCAAATGAATCACCAAATTACTACATAACTAACTGCTTTGTCCAGTTAACTAAGAAATTTAGAAGGCTTTTATTCAAAAGAATGTTAAATAAATTCCTGTTTAAAGGTATTACACCTAGTAAAATAACCAACAAATGTAATAGCATAAATAAAATGTTCCTTATCATCAGCTGAACAATTTCATTTTAAGTATTTCCTTCAACGAGGTGCTATTCTTATTAACTCAGAGGATCAGATTTAAGAACAGAATACTTTCTAATGGGTTTGACCAAAAAATGTTTACGCTCTTCTAAAAATACTTGAAAGTTCTATTTTGGTTCCATTATTTACAAAGCACTTAAAACCAGATTTTAATTCAACAACCTCCATTAATTCCATGCTTCAAAGTCTGTAGAGCTTGGTTAATTCATATTTTAGAGAAACTTGCCAGACAAATTTGTTTAATTAATTCTTATACTTTAGTAGTAGCTCTGAAATCTGATTTTTTTTTCTTTTGTTTTAACGTGTCAAAAAGTAAGGAGCAGCTTCTTGCACAATTACATAGTTGTCAATCAGGAACGTTTTAGAGTAGTGGTGGTCTGACTATACAGCACAGAACAGTTTCAGAGCAGAGCACCTATCTTACAGCAAGCCTTTCTGTCCATGCAGCAGCACAGCACACAGAGCAGCTCAGCTCCAAACAGAACCATGTGGTGCTGGAGGCAGCAGACCTGCAGAGCCTCGCAAAGCATCATGTGGCACAGTCCCACCTCTTGGCCAGAAGCAAGGACAACAGAGGTTGGGTATTTCTGTATCATGCCACATTCTGGAGGACATTTACAGTCTCAAAGCTACAGGTTAAGATGTTGCAGACCATCAGCTGCTGTTGATTTCTAAAGCGATGACAAGTAATCACTGCCATGACCAACACATAGCACTGCATTGCTTTAAAGGATTCCAGACAAACCTCTTTCCCAAGTCAGGAACACTGATCTCTACTCCAGGCTATTACAGCCTCTGCATTAAGCCCTTTGGACAGGGACAGAGGACTACATTTTAGAAACACTTCTGATGTTGCAGCCCTGATATCAAACATTTCTGAAAATTTAAATGCCTTTTTAATTAAAATCTTTAATTCATGACAGTATGCTTTAGGAAATACTAAGAGTGACAAGGAAGAAGCCCCCTGCATATGTGAAAGCAGACATCAGGCTTTCATGTTGAGGGCTGTTACCACAGTACAAGACGATGCAAGACCTACCTATTTCTAACAAAACTAATGAGCAGCGTTCTTCGACTTGAGAGCCAAGTTCTTTGTACAATACTGCCCCCCTCTGCCACTACCACTAACCCATGAGAAGCACACAATATAATACTCGAAATAGTCTTGATTTTTATTTGTGGGTGTGGGTTGGGGTTTTTTTGTTATTTGGTGGGTTTTTGCAGGAAATTTGAAATTAGCCTTTGCTTTGATCTGTATCAGAAGGCTGTGTCCTCCATCCTTTGCTTTTTTCAGCAACTAAGACTATATCATGAAGAAGTTTCAAAAATATAAAGTTTTATTATAAAAAAGGAAGCTATTTCTAAAAACTTTTTCATACAATTCCATCCCATATGTAAATTTGAATAACACATGCACTTTCCTAGGCTACACAAACAGGAAATACTTGTGTATTGATAAATAAACTTCTATGACAGGACTTGGGGTTTGGGGTTTTTTTTTTCTTCTTTTTCAGTCCTTGCTGAAAAGATGTCATCTTAAGGTGATTATTGGCATTCTCTTAAGTAGATGTTGTCAATCAAAAGAACTAGTAGAACATTGTCAAACAATGCAACAGCACGTTTTCCTGTCTCATTCTTCCAGTTTCATTAATATATTTGCTAATGTAAAGTGCCTACTTTTTCTGGAAGATATTTACATAAAGTAACCCTAAAGGACAAGAAGAGGGCCCAAGAGATCTTACAAATAAGCAACAAATGCTGGCACTTTTAGTTAATTTCACTGGAAATGGGGAAAATAGCCCAAATTTCTACCTGGCCTGAAGTTCAGACCATCACAGTTCTTTAACAAATCTGGCAGCAGAGAGCACAGATAAAAACCTGGTCCTTTGCCTCAAGAAGTCTGCGTTATCAGCTGAATTCTCTTTTGCCTAATGTAAAGTCCTGCACAATAAGAGTAGGGGAAAACATATACAACTTACATATACTAATGAATTAGTGCACTAGTACTCATGTGAAGCCCACCTAATGAAGTGCTAGACCTGAAAAGGGTTGCATGCCCCAAATTAAAAAAAAAAATCATTTCAATGTATCATTCTATTTATGTTCAATACAAACACAAATAATTCAACAGAAATTTAAGTGCATTTTCAAGAATGCATTTCATTAGTCAACGTACTAAAAGTCTTCCACCTCTAGAAGGTCCTGTGAACAACAGTACAGTAAATCATGAATGGAAATTATTCTGGTGCCCTCCTTTTTTCTTCTCCATGAATTTTGACAAGTTTGAGCCCAGTAGGGAAGTGACAGCAAAAAAGGACAAATGCGTTGCAACAACCTAGAGGAGCTACTCTGGCCACCAGATGGAGCCCACACTGTTCCATAATAGGATGGAAAAACCATTACAAGCAGATGTACAGGGTGGTTTTGGTTGGTTTGTCTGTTTTCAGGAGCTGCATGTTTCAAAATTCTTTATGGCATTAAGGCATCTCAGAACCAATGGGAATTATGCATACAGACTTAAGACCCCAGGAAAACTAGCCTTATTACCCCCAAGTCACACAGTTAAAACTCTTTTTTAATTAAGCACAATACAACAAAACACACTATGAAATGCACTATGAAATACCCTGGGTTGGTGTCCCAAAATTCCTCTCCAAGATGAACAGATGGGCAACAAAGAGCAGAAGAGCAGCCTCACTTGGTATTCCCATTTACAGGAGATGGAGAATTGCAGAAACTCATCTCAAGATACATCAAGCAATTTAGGTCAACGTTTACATTTGAAATCTACCATCATGTACACAGATGTTTTTGCATCTTGGCAAAGATTAGTAACTTTACCACAAAATGCCATGGTGTTAGGGCTACACCATTATACTTGGTCCTGTACAGTAGAATTTTATGATTTCATTTCAAATTTAGCCTCAACACTTTTGAACACCAGAGGCACCATGCAATGACATGAAAGACAATGTAATAGACAAGACGTAGAGAGGAATTTCTGTTTGCTGGTTTGGGGTTTTTTGTTTATTTCTAGAACACACATTCCAAAGTTATACTCTCAAAATCCAACAGTGTTGTTTTGACCTTATTCTTGTTGAATGAGATTTTTTTCACAGACAAGACAACAAAGAAAATAAATCAGTGATTCTGGAATAAGAAGTAAACAAGAGGCATTAAAGTAAGTTCTCTACAGAAGAAAATAAAATAAAATACAACAGTCACCTTAACATGCTAGAGATACCTCTCCCCCAACCCTTCATCTATATTCTCAAATTTTGCCTTGTGAACTACCACCTCTATTTATTTACTGACCTAGTTAATAACAAAATAAAATCTGTATGAAGGAAAAAACCTTATCACAAGTTTTAACATTGTTTTCTACTAGACATGCATTTCACTGAACGATTTATATTCAATATTTTAGTGAAATGTTCTGATCTTAAAGGCAGAGCTATCTTTCAATTAAGGACACAAAAAAAATTCTATCTGCTTTGGAGGCCATTGAGGACAAGATAAATGTCAATCATCTTTATAGATCACCAAAACAGATTTTGTTTCTTCAAAAGCCACTTCAAAAGGTTAAGGAAAAAAACGCCTTCTTTATTAGTAAGTGTTTTTATAAATATGAACCTTTTCAACAATGGGGCAGCTGCACTAGTAGGATGAAAATGTAAACTCCAAAGACAGGACAAATTTTGACAGTTTTGATCACTGTCACAGCCTCCTAATGGTAAAACAGACACAAATACCACACTGATCACCTACCCCCATCCTGACATTGCACCATACCTGGAAAATAAGAGAAGTCTGCCATGGCAAATATGAGATGGACTTCTTAGTGGAGTAAGGTGGGATTGATCTTATATAGAAGGTCAAGTAATATTTTACTGTCCTGATAAATTTGGTTATCTTAGAAAATCTGTCAGCACCGCACAGAGCTAATGTTATCTTCTACTGCTGGAAGACTACAACTGTACTTGTGCTACCAGCAGATAAGGTCACAGTGGAGAAGGCTCCCCAGAGCAACATAGGTGTGCATTACATAGCCAAATATGTAACTGGGTCATTTAACTCAGTTCCATATCACTGCAAAGTGAACAGTGTATTACCCAACTTTAATCTTGCAAGATCAAGCACAACATTCAGTGGCAACAAAAAAGCTCTTCAAAAAACAAGTGAAAAAAACCTAAAAAAACCAAAAAGCCCTTGAATACCAGCAGTGGAACCACAGGAGACTAACATGTATAGGTCAAGTTATGTTTCCTTAGAATGCCATGGTTTATAAATATTTCTCAAAAACCCTTAAAGTAAATGCTTCATGGTCATGACCTTATTTTCCAAACACTCCAATCCATTTCTCCCTTCCTTGCTGCTTTAAGCACTACACAAACATCATCATTGAGGTGTATCAACATACTGGAAGAAGTTCAAAGGAAAAGAAAATGCTCCATACTCAAGTAGATAATCAGCATACCTTTTCCATAACAAGTCGAGCCAGTTTTATTGGGTTTGCTATGCACTTAACTGCAGATACTGCTCCAGAGTCTAAATTTTTTCCATCCATGATAATGGCATCCATTTCTACTTCACCTTTTTCATTTAGAACAGATCCACAACCTAAAGACAAATTAAAAAAAAAAAATTAGGGGGCAAGAGAAAAGGAAGAAAGTCATTAAGAACTAACCACCCAGGTGATTCAATTGTAAGCTCTCATCAAGCAACCTCTCTTTCCCACTTTGCTGACTTACCAGAAGTATCTCCCAAAGACAAACAAAACCGAAGAAACACTGCTGAGTATAACCACAAAATCCAGCCATTAACAGAAGTCTCAGAGACTCACATCTACTTGAAAACTGAGTTTTATTTTTTTATAAGACAAAAAACACACTTCCACTCCCATCCAAATGATATACTTGGTATTGAAGTTAAATCAACAAACCATCATGGACAGAATTCTTTATTCCCAGATCACTTTTAAGTCTTTACAGTTTTTCCAAAGTAAGATACAACACCACCCAAATAAATAGTTTAGCATTTGATCCTATCAACAGATTAATATCACACAGCACTCCAAGAAACTGCCAAAATTAAGGGAGCAGATTAACTGTCCCCTCACTACTGTAGCAAAAGCTTGAAATAACAAGCTTCTTCTACTACCAAATAAAAACAGTATATAAAATAATTTTTAAAAACAAAAACTAAGTAATAAATCATCAGATAGTTATCTTCTTCTATAATTATTAGTGCTATCACTAACCTAATTGAAAATTAATGACATACAAAATGGGACAACGCAAATTATTTTTCAAATAATGCCAGTAATTGTATCACAGAGGAATAACAGGTTGCAAGTCATCAAGTGCACAAGCCTTGCTAATACAGATGAAGACTAAACCTGAAAAGAAGTAAAAAACCAAACCAAAACATGGCAGATTTACATAGGACCTCAGGTAAAAAGACCTGAGCATTGTACATAACTAATCCAGTAGGGTTTTTCTCCTTTCTGTTAAACCAACATTAAAGCAGTCCAGAAACCTCTGTTAATAACTGACATAAAACTCCTATACCAATGTACTTCAGACCTGAATATATGAAATTAAATCCCCTGTGACAAAAGGTAGCTAAATCCTGTAATCCTCCTCTTGTAATCTCAAAAACTGCCCTTGCCACATATAGACACACCCCC
Source organism: Trochalopteron elliotii (assembly GCA_024734555.1). Taxonomy (NCBI): domain Eukaryota; kingdom Metazoa; phylum Chordata; class Aves; order Passeriformes; family Leiothrichidae; genus Trochalopteron; species Trochalopteron elliotii. The sequence continues at coordinate 5,465,621 of JANPWX010000076.1, forward strand.
CAAGAGTTATTTTTTACCTGTCTCCAACTGCATAAATTATTCCACAGTTCAGTCCTGCATCATTCACAACATGTTAATTTCTAGACTGATCTGTAAAGAGCTTACAGGTTAATTGCCTTGTGTTAACCCATGTTAATATCATTTTTCCAGCTTTTCCTTATGCTGGCAAGGAATTGTTTTCTTAGCTAAACCCTGCCATGCTCTTTTAACTTCTTTTGGCAGGGTTAGGCTTTCTAATGTGCGATCACAAAATTCCCACTAGAACTAGGGTATCCCTTTCTCAAGCATCAGTGACCAGAACCATGGCTCCAGGGGAAACTCAGCAAGGCCCCTTCACCACTCAGTAAGAGTATCCCAAGTCTACTGGATATATCTCATGGGATACACTTCAGGATTTTCTAAAATTTGCTGAGCAGAAAACAGTTGCAGGTTCTGTAATCAAAGAAAAAAGTCTAAAAAGACTTTTTTTCTAAAAAAGTCTCCTTTTACAGATGGTAAAGAGAGACAGGTACCTTCTAAGAACAGTTCATCCCACTTGCCATAGTCTCACAGAAAGGCCTGGGTTGGAAAGGACCTCAGAGATCATCTAGTGCCAGCCCCTTTCCACAGGCAGGCATGCCACTCCCTAGGATCAGGTTGCTCAGGGCCTGATCCAACTTGGCCTTGAACGTTTGCAGGGATGAGGCAACCACAACTCCTTCAGCTTTGAGAGCTGTAGAGCCAACTTTCTTCACTCCACAGATCACCATGAAAGTCTGTACACCACAGCAGAGCTAGTTACTGAACTTCAGGAGATCTCAGGCAGGAAGAATCCTTCCTTCTGTGGTTACAGGCTGCCTCTTTACCTGCCTTCCAAACCAATGGGTAGGGACTACCAGCCTCTGAGGCTATGGTATCCATTGGCAGCAGCGCTAAGAAAATAAAGCTTTTGGCTTACTTATTAAGCAAAGGGCTGGGAAAACAAGAGACAGACAACAGAAGACAAAATCTAGGAGGAAACAAATAATCAACATGTCTGACATCAGCCTAATCACAGGTGGGATACTGAGAGAAGTACTCCAACTCTCTCTGTGGATAGATACATCTGTCCTCTGTCCTGCAAAGGCTGCATAGGCAAGAGTGTGCAAGGATCAAGAGTGTGTCAGTTCTTACACCTGGAGTACTCATGCCAAACTGGTTCATACTGCTAGCCAAAGAAATCACACAGAAATATAACTATGCCACAAGTAGAACTTGACTTTACTATGCTGCACAAGTCACTAAAATGGTGATTTTATACACTAGTATAGCTTCTGAGCCCGTGCACCAAGCCTACATCAAGATGACCCTACACAGCATGGCTAAACCCAATCATGCAAAAAAGGACACAACTTGATTGTTCTGCCCATTCTTCCCCATCTTTATTGTTGTCTCTTAGCAATGTCTGTATTTGCCTAGAAAATATTACAGCAGAACTGATTTTATCCTTTTATGAAGATAAATACTACACAGTGAGTTTTAAACAGCCACTCCAATCAGAGTCCTTTTCACATAGCTTTCAGCTCATTTTTGCCAGATTCTGAGAGCAGCTGTAGCTAATGAGTGTTAACACAATTAGATATATCTGTAACAGACTACTTGCCACTTACATCATCATAGTCAAACCTGAATAATGGGTGAAGGCTCAAGTCCAGTTAACCAAAAGCTAAATGAGAGAGTGCCACCCTGATGCTAAGTACATAAAAGTACACACTACTCCTCCAAGTCCACTTCATGATTTCAGCTTGAATGCTCTAAAAATCGTAATGTTCAACCCAAGTCAATAACAAAACAATGAAAGTTTCATACTAAATAAAAGCTGCTCTTGACTGCAAGGTGAGACAGAACAAATGAACCTCTGCACACTAACTGAGCACATAACTAATAGTTATGTTATCTAAAATACTGAGCACCTACAGGTATTTCATTCCATGTTCTTTTCTGACATACCATGGTGGGAGTGGGGAAATATTTTGCTGAAATTCAGCAAAATAATAAATTTGAGGTCCTAAGAACAGGAGAAAGTATTTGATTACTACCACTAACATTAATTCACATTCCTGATTAGGAAATTCAGTTACAAACCCTTACTATAAGAAGGTATAGATTTCTGACTCATATACCATTATTGCATTGTTTCTCTGGTATTATTTACAAAATAACTAACTGCAAGCATTAATGAAGAGAAAAAAAACCAAAAATCCCCAACACCAGTATTTCTGTGGCAATAGGTAAAGGTCAACCACTCAGGATTAAACAATGCTGCAAGGTATATCCAAGTGCCTTGAAGAGGCACATTAACTTAACACAAATTCCATAAGAGTCCATGTCTTAAAACTGGATATACACAGCACAGTAACAGAAGATTCACAGAAAAGTAAAACAGCACTACACAAATTAAATGGCAGATACCTAAAGCTGAAGAATAGCAAAAGCATAACTCATCTTCCTAAGCGTACTCATGAGAAACTACAGTACATACTACACTGAGAAATCACCAATTTTGTGACACTAGTATCTAATCCACTGCAATGTACATAAACCAATAATAATAATAATAATAATACAAGCTAGGATTTTCAGAAGCATCAGGGCAAAACACTTGAAATATAATATGATTCTAAGTCCACTTAATTCTTAAAAAAATTACCTGCATTAAAATGCGGATCATCTTCCATTGACCGTACTGCCTCCTCAACTGCATCTACGGCACTGCCTCCCTGCTTCAGGACACTGTAACCCCGCAGAGCAGCTCTGACAACACCAGCACGACTTCCCTCTTCTCGTTCTTTGAAGATGCGGCCAGCTCCACCATGCACCACGATGACAGGCTTCATCCTGCCCAGATCCTCCCCAGGCTTTCAGCTGTGCACACAGGAAAGGGCTGCCTTTAGCGTGTGCTTCTTTCTACAGAGAGAGTGGCTGCAGATTAGGTAACACATATGGGTAGTTTGCAACAATTTTACCTTCTGGGAAGCCAAATACTCACATGGAGGACCTCCCAATTCAGCCTGGATGAAGCCCCAGGCAACTTGGTTCAACTCTGAGGCCAACCCTGCTTTAAGGAAGGGTCTTGGTCAAGTGGGACAGGATAGGGCCCCTTTCAGGCTAAGTTACTCTACAATCTTGTTGTTTACTATGAACCCTGTCTGGTGATAAAACATTACATGGGAACAAGCATTTGAGTAACCCTTGAACCTGCTAACTGCTCTTTGTTTTAGATGGGTAACCTGTTGTCAAGAGTACAGTAATATCACTAGCAATAAAGAAAGGCAACTGACCCGACCCAAGTTAAAGGCTTACCCAGCTCAACCACCTGAATCGCAGACCTCTGACCTCTCACAATACTTTGAACTTCGAGCAGGAAAACAAGGTGTTCATTCACACCTGGCAGCCAACACCTTGTTGTTACTGCTCATGGTCTCCTGCGAGCAAAAGAGATTGTTGCCAGTTGCTGCACATCTTTGGTGATGCAAATCACCGGTTGTGTTCCCAGAAAAAGGCAAAGAAGCAGCAGCTAACTCATCTCCCACTGAAATCTGGGGCACCTCACAGAGAAAACTCCCCTGAAGTTTCTCGGGGGCGGCTATTTTTGGAGGCTGTGACGAATAGAATCCACCAACCTTTCCTCTCTCCTACAGGCAAACCCTTCCAACAGAGCCTCCCGCACTCCCCCGCACTCCTGCTGCCCCAGGGGAGGCCGGCCGGGATGGCAGCAGGCGGGGAGAAGAGGAAATCCCAGCCGGGGCCGCTGTGGGGCACAGCATCCCGTAAGCGAGGCCGTTCAGGCTTTTATTTCAGCCAGCAGCTACGCTCTTTCCTTACTCAGCACAGGCTACCCTCGGCCGTAGACCCAGCCCTGCTGCGCTGCGAGGCGACACCTCCGCTCAGGGCGGGCCCGCGCCGCTCTCCCGCTCGCCCCCGGCGTTCCCGCAGAGTGCGGGCTCAGATCCCACCTGGAGCGCCCCGTCCTTGCTGTGACCCACGGCCGCCCCGGCCGCGCTCCGGTGCGGGTGCCTTGACTCACTTGGGCCTGAGGCAGTA
>JANPWX010000076.1:5470018-5535636 GCA_024734555.1 Trochalopteron elliotii
GCCGGGCTGCTGCCGCCGGCCCTGAGGCACCGCGTCTCGGCCCTGGGCTGCCAATAGCCGGTGCCGCCGCCCCGCGCTTGTCCCGGCGTGGTTTCACCCTCAGGAGCCGTGCTGGCACCGGCGGCCTGTGCACGGCCATACCCGCGCTGTCCCACCAGCTCATCGCCTGCCACGGCTTGATTTCCCTCGAGTTAAATTAGAAAAACGGCGCCTGTCCCCAAAATCGATCCCCAGCAGCACGTCCCGGGTGCCCACCCTTTCCTCTGGCCGCGCCGGGTTATTGCCGTTCCCAAAGCTCGGGCTGCCCGTGGAGTTTTGTAAGCTGAAAGGAGCTGTAGGCCGAGGGAGCTTCGGTCTATGGGGATCATTGCGCATATCCCACGCAGATTACTATCGACTACATTACATACTACATATATATACATATATATATATATATATATATATATGTGTGAGGATAAGCTCTATGTGGCCACCTGGTTCCCAAACGGATGGCAAAGACAAGAACTGAGTTTGATAACTAAAAGCAGAGCTGCTAAAGGTTCTTTCTGAAAAGTAAAAAATAGAGTTTATGAAAAAAACACGCATAGTGCTGAACTCCCTTACCTGTGAAACTAGAAGTGTAAACAAAGATTTCTCAACATTTGTACAAACTACTGGCTTGCATCTGGCCTTCCTTGACCATTCCTGCTTTGCTGAGTGCCTCTCTGCTCCCCTGTCTCTGTTGAGGTGTTGTAGTTCAGGCTGCGGGGAGACAGTGAATGCAGCCTGCTGTGTCCACTCAGGGCATCGAAGGGACGTGGCTTTGCAAAAAGGGGAAGGATTTATGGCAATGTGAAGTCACTCAATTTAAGATCTGTTTTGATCCCGAAGGTTTGTTGAAAATTAATTAGTGGGGTTTAATTAAAAGGAAATACTCCTGATGGTTTTTCTTTGTCACTGGTAGGCTTAACACAGAGGCATTAAAAATTTTTACATTAATTATTTGAGAGTGCCACCTGTTTTTGTAGAATATTTATCTTGTTTTCAGGTAGTGTCAGGACAGGAAACCAATACTATTTAGATTAAACAGTTTAGAAGAACCATTTTGGTTGTTTGCATGGACAGCTAAACACAAAATTTATATAGTAACTTTAAGTTGAAATTTTAATACTAGTCTAACATTATGATTCATCAAAACAAGGGTGTCACTTCATAGAACTGGAATAGTCTGCTTCTACATCAGCTTTTTACCTTAAGCCTTCTTTGGCCACTGCCTTTGTCACTGTGATCAAATCATTTATGTGCTTTTTAAAATGCTGTAAAGCTTCTCAGAGCAGACTGGAAAGTATAAGTATTTAGTTTTATGATTATTATTTAGTTTTTTAAAATTAGTGCATTGAATTGCACATCAGGAACTGTCCTAAAGCTATGTAAACTCTTAGAATTAAGTTTTAAATAATTGCTCTAGAAATCTATTGATTTTGTGCTTGCTAATTTTCATAAAAGACCTTTGTGTAATATAATTGCCCAAGAAATAAATTTTAAAATGTACAGAATAAATTAGGAGGGTTGTATGTGGAGCTTTGTGGAGATTAACTTTACTGCTTGTAAGCTGAGTGTGCCTTACTTGAAAGAGGTGGGAACACGTTATCATACATGAGTAAGGGTAAAGGGCTGAAGTGGGAAAGTAAGTGATCTGGGCACATGTGGATAGGAACATGTGTGTGAAAATACTCTGATGTCATGGTACAGGGTACCAGGGTACAGGGTTTACTCTGCATTTCCAGTGACTAAAATACAACTGTACTTGTGCCTTCTATTTTCCTGTAAAAGCCATAAATTAAGGACATGCCCTCCTTCTAGAGAAAGAATCCCCCTAGAATCTCATTGAAATGTTAATTTTAGGAACCAGCAAAGCAAGTGAAATACATTGTAAAAGTAACTGCTTTAATGCATATTTATAATAAATCTATTTTTAAAATGAATGTTTATGTAGTAACTTGTGTGTTTATCCATAAACTATTTTAAAATCTTCAAAATCTGATGTAGCACAGAAAGCAGTGCTCTATATTTTATTAATTGGATTGGAAGAGCATGCAGAGTTGATCAAGGCTAAGGCTGCTTGAGCAAGTGTCAAGCATGCAGAAACAGAATGCTGTTCACAAAGCCTGCAAACTTGGATCTTTTTATATTAGACAGAACTGTCATATGGAGATCACTGCGGCATTAGGATGCTCAGGTCACACTCTGGAAAAACTCATAAATGTTGAATAACTTTATTCATATGCACAATTTGATTAAGTCTGTAAGCCACTTCTTACCATACCCTTACTTTGAAGAGTGTGCCACCATTTAGTGGACCTGGAAAAACAGTTCCTCTGAGAGTTTAATTTTTCTATGCAAAGTTAAAAGTTATGTTTGGATAAGATCAGCAGTGAATGGACAGTAGGTAGATGGAGAGTAGGACAGTAAATGGTAGATAAGGTATTCGCTAAAACACAGTTGTGATCAATTCTAATTGATTAATGAGCTGTATGTTGAACAGTTCAGCTGGAAATATTTTCTTGGTAAGAGGCACTAGACTGACTGGTGTCCATAATGTTTCCTCCCCTTCTGCACAGAAGTGAAATTAAATTGGAGATGGGCTCATTTTCCCTCTTTGGGGAGATTTTAACTGTAGAACTTAGATGTCTTCCCCATGGCATATTGTCCCAAACAAGAAGTTAACAGTGCCTTACTGCCCAGTATTTAAGCATTTTTCACACAGGGGGATGGTTGTAAGAAATCACTCTCAGAAGCCTGTGAGGGGAAGAAGGGAGACTGGCATAGGTTGCAGTGCTGGTCATGGGAAACCCCTGTTCACATCTGAGTTTCAAAGTGTGTGCATCATGTGTTTGACCAGTTTTCAAAGCTAAAATTTAAAAATGGTCCTGGTGGTTCCTTTTTCTCTGTCCTGTGCATTTACTGAGATTTTATCAGTATTTATCCGCTGTGTGCTCTGCTGAAGGTGCATTTGAGGTGAGTGTCCTGAGTAGAAGACAACCAGACTGACACATGGATGACTGGCAAAGACTAAAATTAGAACTTTTTGTTTTCCTATTCTTCCTGTTGTTTCAAGAACCCTGAAACCATGTTGCATTTTTGTCACTGCACTGCTGAAAAAATATGTTTCTCTGTCACCTCTATGCTTTTGAAGTCCCTCCCACAGCTTGTGAAGTCTAAATCCCAGTCTGCTCCATTCTAATCACTTTAACTTCAAAGAAGGCAGATCAAGTTCAATTTTTTGAGATTATTTTCAAGTCTCTGTTTATCTGAAGCTTTGCATCCCCTCTGTAAAACTCTTTCAGATATTCTTGTTTGGGCTGATCTGCATGAAACACAAGAGCGTCTTGGAAAACTTGTCTGTGTGTCTGACAGAGGCTTACAACTTCCCAGCAAGTGCAGGGAGCTTCTGGATCAATTCATCCAGAGGAAGTGGCTTCCCCTCAGGCTGGGAAGGGTTACAATTGCTTTGGTTCAATCCCATGCCCCTTGCCAAAAAGCCTCACAAACTCCAGAGCTCCAGAGCTACTCCAGAGCTAACAATTGCAGCATTTAAAACATCGGAATTTAGGAAGTATTTATCTTATGTAACTCTCAGATTTATTTTGTCTTATATTTTGATTACATTAGGAAAAATGCAGTTCTCTTAGTTCTTAATGATATACTATTAACATGCTTAAGGCTATAATTAAAAAAAAGATTTCAGTTTAGTCCATATTAGGCAAAACCACCATTATTTTTTAAGGTGCATTAGAAGATGTTTGCTTAAATGTTACTTGAGATAAGGACTCAAGCTTCTAAACACTCCAGGAATTTCCAGGAATATTTGTAACACACCTTAGCAGTAACTAAGTAACAATTCTAAGAATTTTGTCATGTGTACAGGCTTACTGAGGGTGATAGAAGTATCCACAGTAAGGATTTGAGGTGGATTTTGTCAATATATGGAACACCTTTGGGAGAAAAGACAGCACAAAACAGTTTAAAATTATTCGTAGGGGATTTCCTTGTCACATCATGGGAACAGAATGAAAATTAATCAGACGACAAACGAACAGCTGTTCAAGTTTTTCCTTTCTCTGTGACTTCTGGTCACTCAAATGTATGGACCTTTAGTGACCCTAAACACAGGGTGCAGGAAATAATTACAGAATGCAGGAAATAAAACCATCATCATGGCAGATTAATACCAAGTGTGTGTACGGTGTGTGTACTGAAATGCTCTTTATACTTTTGAGAGAGATATAATAGGAACAAATGAAACTAAGTTGGGACACACAGTCATGGAATTAAAAAAAAAATTGAATAACTTTTTAAAGACTTAACCAAGTTTCCAGGTGTTGGAGAGAATCACAGGGCTCCTGTGTCAGGTACAATATTCCCTCACATGATTTGAAATGGGGTTCAAACCATAAAAACATAATAACTGATGCTCTAGGGAGCCACTATCATTACCTGCAGGTGACCCTGTGGAGGTATTTACTTTTGCAGAAAGGTGGGCAGGGAAAAATTAAGCTTTGGAAGTTTGCTGGCTGTGCATTATATTGCAGGTATGCTTTTATATAGCAGTTACTCAATTATCAGGAGGATTATAATTACCATGTGTGACCATTGGAAAGAAAAATAAAGGCATGATAGTTTTGCTTAGTTCAAATGTTTAGTGTATTATTAGAATTATGTTTGCTTTTAGTGAAACAAAAAGCTGAGATATGACAGCAGAAGGATGATAGAATTTTAAGTGATAAAGTTAGTTTAATGCAAGTGATTTATATATCCAATAAAAGTATGTCCTACTGCAGTAATTAACATTAAGAAATATTTAGAAAAATATGTGCTATGTACCTAAAACTAGATTCAAAGGCATGTTTAGAAAGGTTACTCTCCAAAGTTCTTCCTCAATTTATTTCTTAAGAAAATTTCAGGTTTTTTCATACATCTTATATGCTCTCAGACTGGTTTTGAACAAACATTGTGTTTTCTTTTTTTAATGAAGAATTGCATTTCTTTCCCTTCAGTTCCACCTAAGCATAAACTCTTACAGTATGTGTAATATAAAAATGCAGTTGGAAAAGCTTACAGTTAAAACATCACTGTAGTTGCAGTTTTGATGTGAAAATAACTACAAGGGAAATGCCAAGAGCTAAGGGATTTTATTTTGAATACTTCACCTTCTATTTTATTTCTATCCCTAAGTCAGCACCAATTCTAATGAAGTCACTAAAACCTGTGTTGTTGCATACATATCTAAAAGTCATATTTCAGGATGGATTTTTAAGATTTTTATCAAATTATTTATAAAATGCAAGAATACTGCAGAGCAGAGAGTAGGCCATGAATAGTATGCTAACAGAAAATTCTCCAATATAAATCAAAGAAGTCAATCATAAGGCTGGTGGCAAGGAAAGCTAATCAAGCAGGGAAAAGGAAAAAGGTGTCTTTTAAAATGAGAATACTAAATGAGATAGCCAACTGATGTCTGCCACGCACAGACATAGATCTGTTATAGTGAGAATTGATGTCAGGTCTCTGTAAATGCAATATAACAGGTGATGAAATTTGTGTGAGGTCTTCAGGTAAGCCATGCAAAGACACTGGACACAAAAAGGACTTTTAAATTGCTTGTGATGTGAATGGGGAGCCAGTGGAGTTGGATGGAAATGGGAGCATTATTTTGTCTTTCTCCTCAATTGTGGGGATGAAAGCAGTGATGTTTGCCCCCAGCTGCAGTACAGAAAGCAATCATCCCATGAGAGCTTGGAGAAGAATTCAAGACCAGAGGTACAGATTTCCATAGTGTCACTTGTGTTGATCACAGGTGGGGAATATTGTTTATTTTGGTACCATTATCTGGGAAGTTTCCTAAAGCTACTGAGAGCAGCAAACTTTGTTTGTCTTCAGGTAAGCAAAAATGCAGCTTACATATGCATACTGGACTGCTAGATGGCTGCAAAACTAGTTATCTTCCTGAAGATTGGATCATGCTGCTGGTGCCAGCATATTCCTGAACAAGTTCATATGAAAAGAAAACTCAGGATTAGGTGTTATTCTAAGGTTGCAAAAAAAGGCAATTTGTCATCTGATCTTTGAGTAAAGATAAATGGATATGGATTCCAGTGCATTTTATTGAAGAGACTAAAACTATTGCAGTACTAGCAAAACACAAACATATGAACAAATGTAATTAGCATTCGTTTAAGATGAGTATTGAGTGTAGAAAAGATCAAGAGAGTAAGGCTCAAAATGTTGGCACCATTCTACTGTTTTCAGCACTGAAATAAATGTTAAGAAATGAGACAAATACAAACATGATACCCTGTATCAAAGATTTAGGTGGAATTGTAAACTGCAAAAAAAGTATTTAATGAACCACTAATTCTCCTTTTCTCTACTTCATGCATTTATGAGTAGCCTCTGATGTGGTCCATTAAGTCCTTATTTTAATATTCTTTCATAATATAGTCTCAATTTAAAATGTTATTAAGGGAATTCTGAAATAAATCATCATGCATATTGTTACATTCAGTAGCCACCTTTAGTTGGGTATAAATTAGCACAATATGAAACAGATCTGCTAAGGGCATTCACACATTGAAGTTATATTGAGGGTTCTGCTGGGCTATGTAGGAAAGATTTAATTCTTCATCCAAATGTTTGCACATCTAATAAAACTTACTGGGCATGTATGTTCAGGAAAATGGATGCTAGTTTTTCAAGGGCAAAATTTCAATCCAAATCTAAAAACTTAGTTTTGAGTGTCACATCTGTCCAGAGAACTGGAACAGGCTTTGTGAACAAAGTGCCAAGGTTTTGAATATCAGATAGTTTCTAGTGTTACAGGAAAGGAGAGGAGACTCTCAGGAATTGTGGTCTTCTACAACTGGATATTTCATAGAGGGAAGCTGAATTCTGACCAGTATTTGGGAAGGAGGTTTGTGGTGTAGATCTAAGGTAGCACAACCATGAGCCTTGACACTGCTTGGGACTCTCAGTATTGATGATGGAGTTTGTGTTCCTTCTTAGGATATCGAGATTAAAATGTGATCTGTGTTCTTGTAACTATACTTTGTGTTTGGTATACGACATTGACTCCTGCTATAATCAAGAAGACATTGTCAATTCTAAAGGCAACTACCATCACTGCCCTTTCCTCCATTTTTTTTCATCTTTCTCTCTCCTCCCTTCCTTCCTCCTCCAAATTTCCTTTTTTTTGTACAGTGGGCTTAGTGCAAAAACTGGCAATGCAGAATTGGTATTTCAAGTTGATGGAAAATTCAAGATCATGAGATAGTACTAGATTCATCATATTTGGTGAGCTGTTTCTGCAGAGGAATTTTGAAGAAAAAGTAGTTAACATCTGAACATCAGTATCCCTAAAATTTTGAGGACATGTGGTTAGATCTGTTATTTTTCTGATGCTTTTATTAATTTTCTAGCTTTTGCATTTTTAAATAAATAATTTCAATACCATTTATTCTTAAGTCATTGGAAATCACATTTTTTCCCCGCTTTTTTAAAAAAAAGAAGTTTTTATGATTACAATATTGTGGATGAATGCTGTCTATAACCAGTAGAAGTGCTTCAAAGCTGATTGAAAGGAGGACAGTAGGCTTTCTGAAATGCTCTCTGATCGAATATGAGATATGGAAGCATCCAACTTGTTTTAACAATGGAAGCTCTTTTTTTTCCTGTGTAAAAATAGATCACAGTGCAGTGACCCTAGAGGGAGAGAAAGAATGAAAAAGATGCGGCTTTCTCTCAAAATTCTGACTACATTGTTACAGTCTGTGTCAAAGGATGACAAATCCGAATTGCTCTGCTTCCTGTGTTCTTTGAATTAGAGCGTGGTGTGTGTTACAATATTTTGACCTCTTCAAAATTTTGTAATCTAATTAGTAGATTTCCTTTTCCCTCTCTAGCCCATTTTGAAGTGTAGGGCAAAAAAAAAAAAGGAATCTATATCTGTATCTATATCTATATCTATATCTATCTATCTCTATATACATATCAGTGTAATATTACTTCATTCTTTTCTGAATCTAACTGCATATTTTGAATGGAATTTATATGAAAGCACCCTTGTATAAATTTAAACGAGGATGATCTAAAAACAATAGGTGTTATTAACCAATGGAGATTAAAGACTATCTGAACTGGCTAGAAAAAAATTACTGCCCAGTCACTAATTTATAGGCTTAATGCTTACTAGGGTATTTGCCCAGCTGCACCTTCCATATTAATGTGTTCAACTGTGAATTAGTTAGCACAAAAAGCTGGCAGAGGAATAGGGAATTTTTCACCTCAAGGTCAGTAACAAGGCAAACTAATACTGATTTAATGCTGTTATGGTCTGGTAGTTTGGCATGAACATGACTCTATATTGCCATCAGTTGACACATGTCTACATTCAAAAAACCACTTCCTAAATTATATCCTTTTTGCAAGAACATCAAGTAGCAAGCACCTGCCTTAGCTGGCAAAAAGTTAAGTGTCCTGGCTAAGCTAGTTGTCTAGGCTTCCTCTGTAACTGTGGGGAGAGCGATTTTCAGAGTGATTCATACAGTTCTAAGATGTGTCTAAAATAGATGAGATGACTCATCCTCTGGAAGTACCTGCCACTCTACTGACGACAGAGGGAGACCTAGATGACTAACTTACCATTGATAGCTAAATTTTGGACTGGTAGTTAATAGGAGAAAGCTCAGTACCAATGTTTTTTAATGAAAAGAGGCTCAAGTATGCAGTCATTATGAAGAAGTCTGTATGACCACTGATCATGCAGTATATGCTGAAAAAGAGATGGACCTGCACTGCTATCCTCCTGAATCTTTCATAAATATGTTGATTTTATTTCTTGCTAAATTAATCTATATCAAGGTGAGGAAAAGAAGATTTTTTACCTTAAAAATTCCAGTGGAAAGGGATAGGTGTTACTTACTTTACACAGATCTATGAAGAATGACCATGATATTTATTCTACATCAGTTTTCATTATTGAAATTGTTTTGTATTGAAATCACTTTGTATTTATACCAGTGGTATTGGATGTAAAATCCATTAGGCGGGGTGTAACAGATTGTTAGCATGTATTTCCTTAAATACAGCATGAAGATCTGCAGTCTGCAGGGCATTAACTTCATTGCTGGCTGCTTCAGGTGCACCTTTTTATGGAGAAGTTACAAAAATTAAGTTTTGAACTCATTATTATTTAATTAAAACCCATCACTTGCCCGATTTGAAAATTTTGAGGTCTTAGGGACTATTCAGGAATTATTCACCACACCTGATTTTAGATACCAAATTAGGTTTCTAAATAAGGAGTCTAGGCACCATTTGTAATTAGCAAAGTAGAATTGACACCTCCAGGAAAAAATTTAGAGCAGCTAATGTAAGCAGGAAGGTAGAGCTCTGGTTGCCATCCAGAAGAATTCTTCTGCTGCCTAACTTGAATCCTCTGAAGTAATCTCTGAGATACTTATTTACCCCTCTATATTTACTGTGGAGGAAGCCTATAGTCTGGTTTTGTAGGCTGTTGAAGTGGGCAACGTGAATATTCCCCTTATTGTTTTCTATCATAATTATTGGTAATGGTATAGTGATACCATGCCAACTCAGAGTGCAATATTTTTCTTAATATATTGAGAATATATTTCTGAATGTCAGGTGTGAATTAGAAGTGCCTGCTGCATGGTTAATGTACGTAGTATGCTCAGCAATGTTAATGTAGTAGCATACAATGTAGTGGTGTGTATGTAGTCTATGTAGCATGCTGACTTCCAAACTATTTTCTTGTGACTTGATTAACTGAGCACCTCCTGGTTGTCCAGGATAATCAGAAAAATCCATTTGGTTTTCTCAGAAAATTTGCTTTCATTTTGGGTGCTCTCCAGCTGAATCATAAACAGTTCTAACCTCTGGTATGTCTGCAAGGCCCTGAGTAGTGAACTGCTGCCTGGCACAGACACTGTAAGGCCTTCTTCACCAGCCCTTCCATTCAGAGAGTCAGAACACAGTGCTTTGGGTCAAACAACACAGTTAATTGTTCTATTTTTTTGTTGGTCAACAGCTGTTTTACCTAAAGCAGTACATTCCTACTGCAGCTTTGAAAGTATCATAACTGGTTATATGTTGCTTTATGCAGATTGTACAGGGCTTTAAAATTCAGGGTGCTAACTGATTTGCTACAGCTTGAAAAATCATCTACAGATTTTAGGAACGTATTGTCATGGTAAGTTGAGATCTGGGGATTTTCCTTTAATTTAATATGGAAGCCCAAGTTTATGCATAAAGCACAATATCAGTGAAGGGTGAAGAGAAGTCATGAACACAAATCAGCCTTCATTAATCTTCATTACACACCTGGAAAAAAAAGCACAATATAGGATATTATGTTAGCACCTGGAGGAGGAGGAATTTCCAGACTTCCAGGAAGAAAAGCAGGCATGTTACGAAAGACAAGCAACAACTGTAAGGGCTGTACCCTGGGAAGTATCTCCCAGTGAAGAAGTTTAGATGACAAAATTACTTTAATATGGTAGCCATAAGAAATAGAGAATATTTAATCTAAATCAATAAACAACCTTGAACCTGGTGGGTAAGTTCAAATTCTGTTCTTTGGTAATTCTTCTTATAAAAGACAAAGGAAGGTAAAATTGCAAAGGACACAAGGGTGTATCCAGGGGAACAAGAACATCATTTATAGTCGCCAGAGTTGTTTGATGAGGCTCACTTGCTAGATACCTGATAACAAGGAAGGCCAATCTGTCACTGTATGGTTCCATAAAGAAGATTTGTCTATAATAGGGAGCATTAAACAGGGTAATGGAAATTACTTGAGCAGCTACTGAATTAATTTTCATTTTAAACATACTCTAAAGATAACTGGCTGGACAGCATTGCAAGTTCTGTATCTGAGTGCATCCATTAAAAAAGGACTGTGAGCAGTTTGCTGGTTTTGAATATAAACTTGGCTGTGCTGTCAGCTAACATCTCCTTTACCTAGAGCAAAACTTTAAGTGATGCATAGTATAGATAGACTCTGTTGTGGACTCCTGAAATCACTACCTCATACAAACTGCTTTTATTTCACAGTGCAATGTAATTGTTTCTCTAGAGGGTGATGAGAGTGATTCATTATATTTGATCTTTTTCATACCAGAAGAAAACTGCTGTTGCTAGCTCAGAAGACTTTTTGGCAAATCAAAAGGAGACTGCTAGTTTGGAGCATTTCTCTGTCAGTTTGAAATCTCCAAGCTGTAGCTTCAAGCTCAGCAGTAAGTGCTTTGCAGTAGTACCAAGAGAGCTGAAATAATCAACAATAGAAACCTTTTATCTCATGTCTGAAATCCATAGATAGAAAGAGAATGTATATATAAATATTTCTCTTTAATATTTCACATCATGCTTCCACTTAAAAAGTTTAAAGTTCTTTCACTGAGAGTGGACATAAGTTAAGCCAAGCCACAGGATTAACCATAAATAATTTACATGAACTCCCTCTACTAAGATATCCTGCAATTTCATAAAGAATGAACACATGTTCTGAGAATGCAGAAGGGTTGCTATAACTGGCTCATTTAACGCACCTGGGAACAACACATGAAGCTGCTGTTGCAGTTTTTCTGACATAGCTGCTCATGTTGCTCACTGTCCACAGTAATTAAATGTTCATTTTTCTCTGATTTTTTTTCCTTAGAACTAAATCCAGATTAAGGAAAAAAAAATCTACAAAAAATTCTGAACAATGTTGAGTTGTGAAGGCTGTAGAACAACTATTGCTTCAATAAACAGGATTAGTTTTGGATTGCTTTTTCTACAAAGACTCTGGAGTGCTGCCTTAGTCCTCCTTGCTGTGAAACGTCAACCCCTTCAGATCTCCGTGGTTATCACAGAATGAAAAGTAAAAGCATTCTGGGATGATTATATAAAAACTTGTAAAGGGTAAGTGCAAACTAAAAAACTGTATTTGAGGACTAAACAGAACATTTTCAGATGGCTGAGTTTGTGTGTATGGTTGGAGAGATGAACAGAAGCCTTAAACTGTGCAGCCTGGAACCTGGACCTTGGTTTGGGGAAGATACAAAAAAGGCCTTACTGATTTATTAGTGTGCCTTTTGAACATATACCTACCAATTTGATTAAAGCAACAAGAAATCAGCTGGACTGTATTTGGAAACAGTGGCTTAATCATTAAACCTAAACTTTACTAAAATACAAAATATTCAACATTCATAAACAGCTGTACAAAAGAGATTTAAGAGCATAGTTAAGGCTGGGCTTACATATGGATGTGCATACCATTAAAGCTGGGGAAATGTGGATTTCTGCCATGTTCTGTAAATGTAAGATACATAAATTAGAATTGCTTAGGGATACTGTTCCTTACATGAATCACTTCCCCAGTCTTTAATTTATGAATAAATGTGCTTAGTGTGACTACTCTTGTCTCACACTGATCTCAAATGGCAGAAAATATCCTGTATGCAATGGTTTGCAGATATATAGTATCCATGAGATATGTTTCTCAATATTGATTGCAGTTATTTTATGTTTACAGAAAATTTAAAGCTTGGAGAACTGAAATACACCCAAGAGAGGTTTAATACTGATGTGGAAAAATAGTCAGGGAAAATTAGGATGCAGTTCAGGGACAATTTCAAAGTACTACTCTATTTAGATAGTATTTCTTATCTAAAATGTAATATGAGGAATGGACAGTGGTACTTAGGTTGTGCATGAGTCAACAGTGTTTTGTTACTATAAAAAAATTAAACGTGCTGGGGAGACATGACAAATATCAAATACTTAAAAGACTCGAAAGTAGAAAGATAATAAGCTGTGCTGTGGGCTAATGGGAGTAGGAAAATACAAAATGGGCTTAAATCATAGGAAAATTTCAGGCTAAATATTATTGTTACATTATTTTTGCCAGACATATTGAAAGCACTGGGACTGCTTGTTTATGAGCTGGTCAGACAAATATCTGTCAGAGATAATAGACACTGCCTTGGGACCAGATACATCATTTGGTTCCTACCAGCTCTGGACTCTATTATTCAATATGGTAATAAAACTTCACAAGTAGTTTAATGCAAATATGCATAAAAATACAATTCAAAGACAGTATAAAGCCTTTGACACTAAGCACTGCATGAGATATGGAATTTTCTCCAACGTAATATCTACTTCTGGTTTTGGTGAAGTAAATAGTCAAGCTTCTAATTTAGCTTTGATTTTATATTGTCATCTCAGTATTACTCCTTCACAATATCTCATCCCACCCACAGATCCCTGTATCAGAACAATACCTTTTCCACCTTCCTTCTCAGTAGATTGGGACAACACAGAAAAGGAAACAGCACCATGGACAGCAAATTCAATTTAAATTGACAACATGATGCTGTTGTTGAAAAGCCAAGGCTTGTTTTGTGGTGTATTAAATAAATACCATATGTAAAGCACTGGAGCTATGCGATCTGTGGCACCCACTGGGCTGCTAGAGGGTAACACACCATTAAAGAGAATGAAGAGGACGACAACAACTACAAACATGGTAGAAAATATAACCTGTAAGAGAGAGCAGAATGCAATGTAGAAATGGAGAGTGGAGAACACTGCCTCTCACTGAGGTGCTTGGCTCATGCTTTACCTGTATGTGTTTAGCGAATAATATTTAGTGCTTAATGAGATGTATATGTATATATCTATGGATATAAAGAATCTCCTGATGGAAACTAATTAACTCTTCCAGTCTATAGAAAGCTGTTACAAAGGCAGGACCTGCCACTTGAGCAAGAGGACAGAAATTTAATGTTTTATCAAAATCCATATTCAAGAAGAACTTCTGTCTAAAACAAGACAAGCTCTATTGTATTACTGTTTCTTTAAAATTCCTATTGGAAAATTTTTGAAGTAGGTTACCCAAATATCTTTCAGAGCTAATTGTGATATGCTGAATTCTGTTTCTCAACAGATCCCAATTTTGTGACAATTTCAAACTCAAATCTCTGTGATTTCTAATATTTAATAGAGTTTAATTTTGGTATTTTTAATCAATTCTTTTTTACTCCCTGTTTTCATTCACAGTGTCATTGGAAAAAAGGCAGTGGAAAAGAAGCATCCAGAAGGTCAGTGCTAATGCTGCTCTTGTACTTGACTGCTATTAGAAAACATAGCAGACAGGTTTTGTAAAAAAGTTTTCTTGACAGAGCACCATATGCTGGTATGATAAGGTCTGGCTTGGACACATGCAGTGTTTTCTTCACGGGGGACTTTGTGAAGGGTGGTTGCTCCTACTATGCACATATCAGGATGTTTCATAAGGCATTTGCATTCTTTCATTCATGGCTCAACATGCCTAAGATTAGACTGTAAAATGAGAATAGGCATCAAATATGTGCTTTTACAATAGCTCACTGATGTAAAATACTTTTACCAATCCACAGTCTAGATGAAAAAAAACTGAGAGACAATGTGAAGGTGAACTGTTTAAGGAATATTGAATGTGTTTTATTTTGTGCTGTGATATTTCAATCAGGATATGCTGCATGTTGCTGGGTATCATACAAGCACAAAATTCTGAATTTCCACCTCAGAGTGCTTGAGTTTGTCTGACTCCAAACTCTACTTATCTGATAATGATAATGCCATTTGCTAAAGAAGTGAAATGCCTATTTTGTGATATACACCTCCATAAATACAGAGTGGTTGCAGTGTAGAAGGTGTCTCCAAGCAAAAAGGCACAAACTTGATCTCATATGATGTCTTTCAGATTTAATGTCTTCAGATACTTCACACCAAAACACCACCTTAAACCACTGGGTAAAGATCTTTCCAGGCTGAAATGACTCTGGATTTTGCACAGCAATTCAGTGCAAGCAGAAGACTTTTGAGAGCATAAAAAACCAGAAAGTCACTGCAGAACATGTATTTTAGTATAATACAGTTTGGGGAGTGGGTTTTGAGGCTTGCTTTTTGTTTGTTTGGGGTTTTTTCATTTTAGATAAATTATATTTCCTAACACCTACTATAACTTTTTTTTAAAGATTACTTTCCCAGCATGGATGTTCTATAAAGAGGGTTGAATTGAATTTACAGCCTTTTTAAAGAAATGACTGACTTAACAAACTGATGCAGCTTAAGTGACCCCAGTCTATCTTAAGCAGCACAGAGATTATTTCTGTTTGCTCACCAGTATTCCAAGTAACTCTTTTGTAAAAGGAATATGTATTTGAATTAAAGGCCAAAGTATGAGCATTCAGTAGTGTCTGCAAAATTATGTTGAAAACCTGTCATTAGTTTTTTTAAATTTGAGAAATTTGATTGCCTTTTTTTATTTCCTGTGAGACAAAATATACTTTCCCCATTATGTGTAGGTGACAGCAGACTCATCTGTTAATCATCAATTTTCTCATTAGAAGTTCTTACCTCCTTTTAATATAATTCTTCTTAAATATAATTTCTCTTCAATTGAACAGTAGATTCCTTGAAATAATTACACTTTGATAGAACATATTTCTTCCGTCCTTCAGAGCCTTTGAATCTAGTGTCCCATTTCAACAAAATTTGAGAAGAGGCAAAACTTTGAGGTAATTTTCTACAAGTTTCATGAATTATGATGTTCAAAGAGGAGAGGTGCCTTGAACAGTTTTGAAGAAAAGATTGTGTACAAGAGCATTCTTTATTGAAAAGCTATCAAGCCATATTGCTGTTCAAACTTGAGAGGTAAATCTATAGGATACTAGATTTAATTTTAAATTTCTTGGCATGGGTATTTATTTCAGTGGAATTTTTCAAATATTTGAAAGTCAAAACTCGAAATGATATGTAAGTGAGAGCACTGTAAAATAATATGAAACTATGGAAAAGTCTCTAGCAAAGACTGTGATTCAAATTTTAAGTTCTCTAATAATTTATGTATTATATTGAACTAGTTATTATTACTAAAAGGACAGTAGAAATAAAGAGGGATAATGTCATCAGTGGCTTACAGGGGTGGAAATGTAATGGAAATGAGAAGTGCTGAGTCATAGTTAAAATTTGCATTGGTGGAATATGGGTCCCTGTAATGCTCTCAAATTTTAAATGAATATGGTGAGTGTTGAGAAAGATATTGCAATATTGCCCTTAATTAATTTAATGGATAAGAAATTTTTTTAAATGTGTTTACCTGCAGAGGAATTTTAAATGCCAGATTTTAGGAGTTCCTCCATGGTCTGGAGTCACAAAATTCAATGTAAGTATTTTTGTTCTTGGTTTATGAGAATGAGAGTATTGATCCAAGATGGAAGTCCTTATGACAGAGACAGCCAAATTCAATGAAAGCTGCTGCAGGGACCTGGAAATTACCTGGTGTATATGAGGGAACAACACAGAATAGAGCTGAAGGGTTCTGTAGCATTGGTGACATACCAGGCGTGGCGTAGCGTGTTTCGCTCTGGGTGAGTCAGTGTCCTAAAGGTCTCAACAATGCAATAAAAAACATCATGGAAGAGAGAAAGAGGAAGACTAAACTTGTATCACTTGGCTACATGTCCTGGGTTGTAGTATAAGATATGCACAAAGTATTCTATCACCATCTTCATGAACTGTTGAAACAAATTGCTGAAGCAGTGTTCTTCCAGGTTCCCCCTCCCTCTTCTGTTAATGTGTCTTCTGTTAAGGTGTCTTTTGTTAATGGGTCTTCTGTTAATGGCCTGCTGCATGACTCATAGATATCATAGTTATCTCACTTTAATGGGTCATTAAGGACCCCCTGTGTGACTCATCATCCCATTGTGAGATGCTCTGCCCAGGGGGAGGAGCCAAGCATTCTCACCTGGATATACTCTGGGATTTGGGACAATACAGGGGACCTTACCCACTGGATTCCCAGAGGATCAGAGCTACCAGACCTTTCTACAGAATCACTGCTTCCATCATCCCACTCAGGTTGTATTCTGACTCTGTCAGTGGTCTTTTGTATTATTGCATTTATTTTATTTTACCTTTTTTTTTCTTCCTATTAAATTGAATTTCTGACTTGGAGCCTCTCACTTGTTTTGCTTTCAAACCACTACACTACATAATAACCAAAACTCTACAAAGGCACAATAACAATTTATATATACTTGAATAGTGTACAGAAAAAGATGAGAATTACACACTCCAATGAACAGAATATAGAACAGAAGAAGATGAAATTAAGAAAAGTTGTATTGATCAGTTCTAGAACTCAGTTCCTGTGATGTTAAATTTCCTTCTTGCAACAATCCCAAGGGAAGAGGAGGAAGCCTTCTATTATGGAAAAACACCAGTAAATGGCTGGAAAAAATACCAGTGAAAGACTGGAAAAACACCAGTTAATGAACAATTCTATATGGATACCTGATGGTGTGCTAGGTTGATGGCTGGACTTCATGATCTTAGAAGTATTTTCCAACTTTAACAATTCTATGTTTCTATGATTCTGGGATGTAACTCATGGCAAATTCCTAGTTTAACAACGTAACCCTGAAGGAGCTAATGAGACCATATTGTTTGACCTACTGTGTGGCAAACAGGATATTCTTGAAGCAATTCCTGCTTGGATTAGATTTCCATCTTGTCCATTACATGGGGTTGCACCTTTGGTGTCCAGGTCATTATGCAATTTTTTCTTTTTTCAGTTTTTTACCTGGAATTCTTTCAGCAGTGAGCCAAAGACAGAAGACAGACAGTTTGAGAGCATGTTGTAAGTCCTGTACTTGAGAGGAAAGAAAGGGAGGGGGAGCATAAAAGTTTGGAAAATTATCTATTCAATCTATCTTTTTTTTCTACTTGTTTACTCTCTACATATGGTTTGTTTTGCTGCTGAACATATTGTATAAGAAAAATCAATATATTTGTGTCATAGGACTAGTGGAAGATGTGTATTCTCTCACTACTGGAGAGATGTTTAAAGGAATTCTGTGCATCTTGAATACATTTCAGAATGAAAAATGAAAATTAAGGAAAGCTATTTCTGTGTAGTCAAAGAAAAGAAGGAATTTAATGAAAATTCCCTGTTGACAAGTTCTTACCCAAGCAATAATAGCTAGCAATAGATGGACCTTTTTAAAAACCTTTTAAGCTGTTTATGAACTGTCCAATTTGTGGACATATCTTTTTAATCCTTTTTGCCTCAAGCCAGTTTACTGGTAGCACACACGTGTATCTCCTGTTTCAAACTAGGCTTCATCACGGAATACAGGCATGAAGATGCAGGGCCCTGCAGTAATACTTACATGTAAGCTCAATACTTACATGTAGACTGTCAGTGCTGAGGCTTGACCAAGAGGCTCTCTGAAGTCCAGGAGGAATTTGTAAAAAAAAAAAAGGTTTCAGGATTGAAAACAGAAATGAAAAATTATTTTAAGTAAAGGCTCCAAACATCATGTGTTTGTGCAGCATCCAGCAGGATATTGCCTTGATTATGTCTGAAAGCCTTTACTATGTGACAATTTCAGGTAGCATTATTTTATTTATAAACTATATAATCTTTCCCCTTCTTGACATGAACAACATTTTATCCTCCCTCAACCTAGCTAAAGTTTGTTTTCCCTTTTATGAATATTTATCTTCCTATCACTCATATATATTAATCATTAATTTGGAAAAGAAAAATATAATTCTACAGAGTTAAATAAACAATAGGCCCTGGTTTTAAACCAACAAAGTCAAAATACTCAGTATTCCAGGGTTGAACCCAATAATTCATTCTCTGTGGCTCCCAGGACTTACACCAGCTCTAAAATAAATGAGCACAGTCCCAAATACTGAGGCTGACTTGTTATCTCTATATGTACTTTTCAGATAGCAGACATTAAATAATTCACTATACAAAGTCTTATTTCAATTAAAATGGTAAAACTGATAAAGAAGTTTTCTTTACTTTTGGGAACATATCTCTGGCTTGTAATTGCATTAATTACAAATACACGCAGTTGAAAAGTTATTCAAATGCAAATTTTCTTAATGAGAAGAAAGCAACTGGGAGTATAATTCTTAGTTGTTGCAGTTAATGAAAGTATTTGATTTTGTTTTAATTGCACTTTTAATAAAATAAAGTGCTCTCACAGTGATGAGGTTTCACTAATGCAGCATCATCTAAGCTGTGCTAGAGCTTCCAAAGGTTGCTGATGGTGGATAGATCAGCTGGCACTGGGCTCTTGCTGGAGATAAGTGAAACAAACAACCCTTGCTCCTGGGCAGTGCTGATCTCTGGCTAACAGCAGTGTGCTGAAGAATGTCACCAGAATGACCCTAAAGGCTCTCCAATATTTTATCTAACATTGGTCAGGAATTGCAATAACTTCTTTTCAAAAGGATTGATGTCAAAATGGATTTACCCCCTTCCCCAAACATTCTTTCCTCAATATACTCTAAATTATTGTTAAAAATAACTAGGTATATAGATATTAGTGGGTTACATTTCAGTCTTGCACATGAGATGGTATCTATAAAGAAGAGCAACCCTCCAGGGAAACTGGAAGCAACAGCCTGGAGGCTCAGTGATTGTATCCTGCCCCTCTTCACTCTCCAGTCTGGGAATGTTGGGAAAAAAAGGATGGCAAATCCCATCACTGGGTGAGCCTCCTGGTACCCATGAGTAGCTGTATCCACACCTCAGGGGTTGCATTTTCTCAGCTGTGATTTCAGAATGCCATACTTTCAAAATGGCTTTGCAATGTAAATCAAGAGCGTGTTCCAGAAAGGCTTGGTCTAGTTGTAAACAACTTAGGAACAGCAAAAAGACAAAATGCATCAAAAAAAAGGAATATTTTCATTTTACTCTAATTATAATTAATATATTTGAAGGCATGATAAAAGATTCCCAGAATAATTCTGAGCTGTTTGCTTCATATAATGAAGAAATGTAGTTATTTTTAGCATTCTAACAGAATATAATTTAGTATAGAGTGCTAATTTTATGGGTTTTTTTTTCCAAAGAAGCAAGTATTTCAGAGGTACATACATGGCAAATTAATTTTTCATAGCTATTATGCATAAATGAAATTTAGAGAAAATATGCATATCTTAAATTGAATAGATTCACCATAGAATCCTAATAACAGTTCACCTGCTGTTAATTTTCCTCTGAGATGAAAACACTACTAAGCAACAAAACCAGGTGTTTAAGCACATCTTCACAGGGTGGAAAAGAAGGTTTTAAGATTAGGACTTTTAACAGATTTTGATCCCAAGCAAAAACTTATAGAAGCACATAGAGATCTCTCAGATGGACTTAAAATAATCCAATATATAAAAAGGTAACAGACATGACAATCTCTGTATTTTACAAAGGAAATGTAAGGGGTAGAAGAGTGAAGTAAAGGGTCAGGCAAGAGCAGGAACCAAAAGACATCATTCTAGTAAAGGAAAGGTAGTATAGTGAAGTTCAGGTCAGAGAGGAAGGAAAGGATAGAGCAGCAAGAAGGACAAGGGACAGTAGGCTTGCTGCCTTCCCCAGTTACCCATTTTCTTCCCTTGTGTGCAAATGAGGGATATCTGCTAGACAATGCTAAGCATTTCAGCTTTTTCCCATAGGAGCTCATGGCAAGGGGCTATCTCAGACCTCCTTCACCCAGGACATGGGGACATGGCCAGGGATGGTTTTGTTCCAGGTTGTTTCTGCTCCAGGAGTATGAGCTGCACTCATACAACAGTGTTTGGATGAATGGCCTGGAGAAGCTTTTCATGTGCTGGATAGCTGGTGTAAGTGCTCTGAAATACGTATGTTTATTCAATTTTGATTGCACTGTAGATGTGGAAGTTCTGAGATGTATTTTGGAGAATTTGTGTCCTGGGGTTCTCCAAAGGAAGCCTTTGAAGAAAGCAAGAGCAAGCTTTTATAACAGCTATCAGATTCTATGAATGTTTTTTGCTTCTTAAATACTGTTGCTGTAATGGCATGAAAAAAAAAGGAACAGGCTCTGAATGGCCAGTATGGGTATAACTTTTATACTCTGAAATGGGGAAGTAGATGATGACAGGGGCAGACATCAACTTGCTTTTAAGTGCTTACTATTACTGTAACCATCATGTCATGAAAGGTCATTGACATCATCAGCTATAGAGCCAAGTTATTTTCTCTTTTCTGATACAGTATTTCAGACTACCATTAGCCAATCTCCATTGTGCTATAACAAACAGAAATTTAGGGATGGGAACTGGGCATTTCTGTCACCCCTGGAGCTAGTGGAGAGAAGAGTGATGTGGGATTTCTAGAGCTGCTCACTGGCCTTGGGAGACACTTGTGTCTGTGCCCTGTGAGTTGACCTTTTCCTTCTCTGTGCAGCATTGACAGTAGTGTTTCCTCCTCTAGTAAGTGCCAAGGAAAAACACTGCCTGATTTTGCATACCTGAACTGCATCACTATAGCCACATCTTAAATGGCTATCTGCAGCTGCTTAAAAGTCATGTACAAAAGTGAAAGTAAATGCATTCTCTTCAAAGTAATTCATAGCTGCAAAATTCTGCTAAGGCAGTAGAGGCATCCCAGGCATATCTTCTGCCCTTTCAGATTGAGAAATTCAACAAATACTAGACTCCTAGAAAATCACAAAATGAAGAGTTATTTTCAGTTCTCAAATAACCTTAATTCTGCTTTATTTGAAAAATGACCCAATAAACATATAACTTCTCTCTTTCTGTCTCCAAAACTGTAATGAAAGAGAGGCTGATTAAGTTTTCTCTGTGGTCATATTTGCCCTAGTCCAAAAAATACAACTCACCTGCTAAATTTTACAGCTACGTCATCATCAGCTGGATGTACATGTACAATATAACACAATTTGTTTTTCTTTTTTCAATTAGCCTCTACACAAACTATACTTTTCTCCAGCTTCAGTGCAGGAAATCTTGACAGCAAAAATACCTGTAAGCTGACTCTACCCACCTTTCTCCATGAAATTTCTAAAATGTATAGAAAAAATAAGATTGGTAATGACCAGCTAATAACCCATCCTCAGGTGCCACATTCACACACCTTTTGAATACTTCCAGGGATGCTCATTCCATTTTCCTGCTCAGCCTGTTCCAATGCATGACCACCTTTCCATTGAAAAAAATTTCCCAAATATCCAATCTAAACCTTCCCTGGTGGAACTTGAGGCCGTTTCCTCTCATCCTGTCAGTGGTTGCTTGGGAGAAGAGGCTGACCCTCCCTCACTACAATCTTTTTTCAGGGAGCTATGAGAGTGAAAAGGCCCCTCCTGAGCTTCCATTTCTCTGGGCAAAATAACCCCAAATGTGGTTTAGTATATGTCTTAAGGCACTAGCACATCATGTTTTTCTCTGACCACATGTCAAGGTCTGACAGAGCTCCTGTTATTGCACAGACCATCCCCTGATGCCTTCTCTTGGGCCCACAGCTCACCCATGCTGCTCTTGCCACATGCTGTGGTTACTTTCATTGGGAACAGGACACTGGGATTTTTACCATCCTTCCCAGAGCTGCTGTCCCCAAGGGAAGAAGAGGGAGGACAGAAATCAATGTATCTGTATTTATTAAGCTTTCTCACAAATTTGGGGTTGCTGAATTTGAAATTGTACAAAGGTATTGTCAGGTATCCATAGTTATTCTCAGTAAATTCTTGTACTGGGATGGCAGGGATTCCACCACCTCCCCAGCTAATCTCTTTCAAGGCATATAATTAGAAGACAAACTGTTGATAAACATTCCCTTAAGCATGATTTAAAAAAATCATGCTTACTGAAAAGTAATTGTATACTATTTTCATCTTTTCAATAGAAAGTAGTTGTCTTGCCTAAGGGTAAATATCTGAAAGTTGGTTGTTGATGTCTAGACTCATCAACCTAGATTCCCTTTATAGCCAGCTGAAAGAAACAGGCACCTCCAGGGCATGATTCATCTGTCTGTCTTAGAAGAAATGGGAAGTGGAGAAGGATTTCTTTCTGAAATATATGCCTCAGAAATTACTGGAGTTGTTCAGGAAATGGTTTTCATATTCTATGGGAAATAGATTTAAAGAACTAGTTTCATTCAATACTAGAATGAAGAAAAACGCTTTCAAGAAATTTTCAAGAATATTACATATTTTAAAATTCCCTCTTAGTAAAATGAAAGGCTTATTTTCTCATGTTTTCTTCCTTTACGTTTTATAATCCACAATGGAAAAATCACATTTGGAAATGAACAGAGGTTTTAATAAGAAAAATTGAAACTTGAGATCAAAGTGGAATATTTTGATCGCACTGATATCCTTCAACTTAAATTGTCTTTTCCTTATGAAAGGTCACCAAACCTGGTCCATTCCTACAGCAAGTTTTGATTTCCATGGAATAGTATTTTTGTAAAAAAATGTGACAACAATATTTTTTCTACCAGGTATACAAGTTATGTGTGAGTGGACAGAACTTTGTACAAATAACTGTTTTTAATCTTGATACCCTCTTTATAAAAACATTCTGCTTTCAATTAACAAAGTTATTTTAATTTCCTGTGGCCTAACAAGTAGCTGTCACTTAAGAAAGGGCTAACTGTGGCATAGTTTTGAGGAATGTCTTATAAAGGCAAGCTGCTAATAGAATTAAAAAAAATAGGCATATAAGATTGTTTTGGGCTGATTTGGTGGCACAATGTTCTTGAAGGGTGTGACCGATAGACTGAAGTATCATATAGTCCTTACTTTCATGTGACCAAATGCAAACAAAGGAAACAAGCAGAATGACATTGTAATAAGAAGAATTTAGGTTGGTCCCCCCATAAAAAAATTAGGCAGGGGTTTGGGTTTTGTATTATAAATGATTGATGGCTATCAAGCTTTCTGAGACTGCAAAGCTAATACATCAAGCTACAGTATGATAGTAATGAGCTGTGACAGTCTAACTGAGTAAGGGAAAGTTTCACAGAACTGAGTGTCTGGAAGGAAGACATCAAAATTGACAAATGACTTCTAGCTAACTTGCTTCCTTCTGCAAGGCATGTTCCAGTGTTGCTGAGAGACAGATGTTAAATGGAGCCAGACAGAACTGAATACACTTCAGTAAATATCTTGCTGATAGGATGATTTACACACCGGAAAGAGGGAACAAACATTTTTAGGAAAATCTGAATGAAATCTTAGTCTTCATTCAGACAATGGGGGATTCACCTCACCTAATCATGAATTATCTACTATGCAGTACTTACACTCTAAAGTAGCCAACACACTTCATGGTTCATGAAGAGAAGTACATGTTTCTAGGGCACATTTTAGATACAAGGTTTAGGATAAACACACCTAAAAAGCATGTATTTCTCTTTCCAGATTTAAAAGGAAGTCTAGGGTAACTAGTTTAGATGCCAGTGGTTACAACGGACCCATCACAGACCTTCAAAAAGTCTCAGAATCTGATCAACTAAACCACTGCCTATAGAACATTCTGGAATTAATTTTCCAATTTTACTATATTGTTTTTTTAATCATTCAGTTGGATTTAATTCACTGCCAGATGTTTTCTATGAAGTAATTAGCTAATTGTTTGAGGGAGTAATGAAAACTGAAATATATATGTCGTAGTTAGGAAGAATTTGGCCACTATGCCTTTAGACTGGCCAGAAGTGGAAAAAATCTTATCTGCTTCTACGCTATGTTAACTTTCTGCCAAACAAATAAAAACAATTTGTTAACAAGAACATACTAATTAAATAAAAAAAGGGTTTGGCTTATAGTTCCTAGCATGGTACTGTATTATTCTTCCCCTATGACTTCTCCATTTCCCATGTATAGTACTGCAATATTCACTGGACATGAGGTGAACTCAATGCTGCGACTGGAAGGTACAGTTGGCCCTGCATGTCCCAGCCCAGCCTCCCAGGGCCTGCCCCAAGCCTCTCCTGCGTCCCAGCACCTCCATTTCATCCTGTCTTGGGGCCACCAGTCCGTGGCCCAGCTACATGATGGATATATGTGTGTGTGTGTGTGTGTGTGTGTGTGTGTGTGTGTGTGTGTGTGTGTCACCAGTCCTGTGTCTGGCCCTGTGTGCCATACCCCAACTGGTTCCCTCAGTAGAAGGAAGCTGTTCCTGGAGCAGCTGGACGCTGGCAGTGTCTGAGGCTGTCCATGAACCTGTCCATCTCTGCCCAACGCACTCAGCCCCTGTGGGATGGCACCTCCTGGTGAGGGCACAGCCTATGCTGGGGTCGCCCTCCACTCCTTCCTGAGGGAGCAGCCAGACCCTTGCTGCTACCTCACATGTCATCTTCTTCAGTGTCCTCTGAGAGGCTAAAATACTGCTGATCACTGCTTGCCATTGATTTGTGTAGGCTCTTTGTACAAGCAAGCACTGATCTTTTATTTCAGAACAAGTACACAGATGGAGCACTTTCACCTGAAATGGCAAAAGAAAAGCCCTCACAAGCCTAGGCTAGGACAAGTTCTCAATTTCCTAGGCTATTTGAAACAACTCTTCACTGGAATGACATCAGAAATGCCCAAAAAATGTAGAGAAGGAGGTTAGATGAGCACTGGGTGGTAGTGTGTGTGCAAGTTTGGGAAAAGTGGTTTGCCTGTAGATATGAATTAGATCCTCGCCTTAGCTGTATCTTTGGCTCCCAGAAGGGGACAGAGCTGCAGGCATGGCAGTGCTCTCGATGCTTGGCATGAACTGGTCACACTGACTACCATGGAGATTTCAGAGATGTGACTTCCAGAAGGTGGAGATTGCACAGCAGAGGGAATAAAGATCTTTTCTTTTGAATTACAGTTGCCAAAACACCAACCTGTTCCCAAGCATTTTCAAAATATTAAAAGATGGGCAGCATGGCAGAACTGCTGTGGCACAACTGTGTTAGGAACAGCAGTTACTGAAAAAGTAACTCAAACATACAGAAATGACTGCATCAACACCAGAAATGCTGAATGGCTGATATGGAACAGAAATTAATCTGATGGAGAAAAAAAAATGGTACCAGAAGGAACTGTATAAACAGGATCATGTTTATCAAGACCTTTGACTAGGTTTAAATGAGTAGAACATGTGGTAGCATGGCAATGAGAGGCAAGTTTCTTAACTGAGGAGGATATGCTTAGACTAAAAGAATACATAAACAGGTATGGTATGACAGACCAAAGATCACCCTGGCTACCTTTTGCATATCCAACAGCAGCCATAAGAAAATAGAGAACATAAGTGCAAGGCTGATACAACTGATGCTCTACCAAGCTCTAGCCATCCTCATCTTGGGAACTTCCTGTTCTTCATATGATTTCTGCTTATTGTAACCTTCAGGAGATTTATTTTCAATTAATTTATAGTGGCCCTTTGAATTAATGGAAACATCCAGACCCCATTGGCAAAGCAATCCCTATCTGGGGCCGTCTTGCACCTAAACAATTCCTCCATGATTTGTTTTGAGCCAGGTTTCTATTGTTTTTGTTTAAAGTTCTATTTTCTTGGAAAACATTTTGAACAGCCCATTAGAGATGAAATGAATGTCTGTAGATATGTTTGACTGCCTAATGAGATAAAATTGCCTTTTGAACAGTATTCACTGAAACCTCAAAGTTTTAAGCTGTTTGGACAGCAAATTTTAAATATGTTGACATTTCCATGGTTTGAATATCATTGTTGGTCTGTTTTGAAAGTATCTCATTATTCAGTGTTTCAGAAGGAAGACACAGTTCTTAGCACACCTTACTCTAGCCAGATAAAGCCTAAACATCTCTGACATTAAAGTGTTTTCTCAATCACTTCTAGGTTATTTTACCCTTTTTTACCTCTTCCTGTTTTTCTTTCTTTTTTAATGAGAATCTGGTTTAGACAAAATAACTCTTTCCTAGATCACACGGTTACTATGCCACACCAGTTGGGTTTTAAATAAGGCATTAATCAATTGACATTTCAGAATGGCCAGGAATTTCAGATGCCATTCATAATATTTTCCATCAGTGAATTGAATAACGCAAGGAGAAACCAAAGTTGCATTTCCCAATTATATGCGATTTAGCTAAAAGATAACATAGTCAGTTTTTAACAGAATATCTAAACACTTCTTTCAATGTAAGATCATAATATAAACCTAGTAATCCAGAAAGTAAACTTGTTTGAATTCATCCAACAGAAAAATTAAATGAAAATGGTGAAAATAAAGTAATATTTGTTTACAATAAATAGTTTTCTTATTTAGTCTTTCTTCCTTCTCTATTTGATGATAAGTTAAAAGCATTAGGTAAAGCTGTCTTTATAACAGAGTTATCCAAAGATAACTTGACAGCAGACCTCCTCTGTTTAGCATAACTGAAACAAGCAAATGTGCATCTTAGCTTTTGTTGGGCTCGAAATACCCTCCACCAAAGCAAGACTTCCAATTTTGTTTCCATGACAATATGCGTGACTTATAAAAGCTGTGGATCTTTTTGCCTCAGAGATGTGACTAAACCAGAAACATTTCATTTGCCTTTAAGTCTGCTTTTTTCTTCTCAGACATGAGAAGACTTTGTTCAAAACATTTATTTATAAGAAGTTCTGCAGTCTTAAGCTTCCACATTGTCATTCTCTTTTACCTAATTTTCAGCAACCTCTGTGTAGGAATGTCCTCTTCTATTTTTATAGTATTTAATCTAATTCTCCTCTGTTTTCTTAATCTTAACAATAAATACTTTCCCTGTCTTTAGTCAGACTAATTTTCTTTCATTTCAACTCTTTTAGTGCTTCATTACTGAACTACCTTTGACACTGAAGATTCCCCTATCTTGTCTGAGTTACGTAAACATAATAGTAGCTGTTTCCTAAAACAGTCTTCTCACACTTGTCTCAATTCTCTGTATTATAATTCTCTTATTAGCCTATTCTTGATCAGTTAACAAATTTCTTCCTTAATACAGGGTCTGTTTTCAAGCTTTTTTTCATACATAATGGTATTACTTTCACCTCCATCTGGTTACTTAAGTAGTAATTTTGACAAATATTTTATTTTGAAAAATATTTCTCTTCCTATAACCTAATATCAAATTTCCATATAAATATGCATTTTTAGTCACATGAAGACCAGACTCTGAAATTATAATTACTTTGTAAATTATTTTAAGAGCATTTGTTTTTCTTCTTTTTAGTTTTTTCTTTTCTTGTTCCATACTTTTAATTCTTCCCTTATTCTATCAATAAAATGTACTTGTTGTTTCAGCAAAACCTCATACCAAAATCCGTAAAATTAAAATTTGCTGCAATTTCATTTTTGTAAAGGAGGACTAGAAGGGGAACACATCAGTGCACTTCCACATGTACATAATTAGTCCACCACAGTTACTTCTTCAAAACAATGCCTTCAAGATCTCACCAAAATTCAAAAACTCTTGATAACTGAACAGAAGAAATTATGTTATAAGGTCTAGAAATTTTCACATTTCAGTGAGAAAACTGCTATCTCACTGCTATTTAGAAGAAATCTCAAGGGAAAGGGATGTTTTTTTCTTTGTATTTCAGTGTTCCTACTGTTTCACAGAATTTGGTCATCCAAGGAATTTTCATGAGGATCAGAAGTTTTGTCTGTTACTAGTGACTTGTTAAGCCACAATTCTGACCCAGGAAGCTGTTTTTATCTATGCTGTTTTGCAGTTGAATCAAAATTCTCCAAAGCTGAGAGGGGAATATTTATATCTTAGCTTTTTAAAATGTAAGGCCATCACCCATTTTAAACTGAAGATTATAAAATAGTCTAAATTTTATGTCATTTGGTGTATAATATTTATTTCTGCTCATCTAATTCATCCTTGCCTTTTTGAAAAATTAATTAAAATACATTTTTCATGGCATAAATTAGGTACATATACTTAGGTATTTCTGTATTATTTATGCTTTGATTTTTGTATTGCTGCCTCCTCGTGTACTGGAAAGGATGGAATAAGCATAAAATGGATTGGATCTGGTTCAAGTAGAAATGTCAGCTGTGATATAAGTGGTGTGTCTTGAATCAGCAGCAAGTAACTAGAGCTACTGTGGAGACCAACAACTGGACCTTTGCCTTTTTTAATGATTGTCAGACAAGAAAATATTTCACCTAGATGTCCCACTATCCTTTTCAACACCTTGTGAACACTGAACATCACGGATCTCCTTCTACCAGCATGGTGATTTGTAGAGATAGATCCTGTACTGTGGAGACACAGCCTTCCCTTCCAGCAGCCTTTTGCAGTGTCTGGCAAAAAAGCCATCAATATCTATGTATGGGCATATGTCATGCCAGGGATTGCAGTTCAAAGCATGTCAGTAAAATAAGGGAAATTTAATTTCTGGTTTGTGCCACATCCTGCACATAAGTACTGATTTCTAGAGTCTTCGATGCATGTCATGGCTGTAGAGTTGGATTGCTTTAGAACTCAGCATTTTGTTCTGTCAAAAATGTGCAAGCATTTGAGCATCTCAGCACTGGAGTTTCTTTGAACAGTGGATCTTCTTTGGTGGTTATTTAAATCACATTTTCCATACACAAGAAAAGAAGTTTTATCCAGTTGGCATTATTATCCGTTATTATTTGCACTTAGTACACACAGTGCAATCTCAAAAACCCCTGAGGAGGGCACCAGCAGCAATGACTTGGGATGCAAAGTGTGTGTAATTTGTTGCATTTTCTAACTCCTTGTCAGGCCAATGTGTACTGGATGTTGTCTGTAACAATTCCATTTAGTTTTGAAAGGAGGTGTGGCTACTGTATATATCCTAGATAAAAAGAATATACATCCTTCTTGCCTACATCTTCGGAAAAATCTCCACCAACCATGGTTTCTTTGATCTGCAAATATTAATGCAAGTTTAGAATAGTTTGATGAGTTTTCATGCAGGATTCTTTATGCAGTCCTGTTCATCTATGTGCCAAAAGAGAAACCGGAATGCATTTTTGAAATAGTTAACAGGACAATTAGGGTGATGGAGAACTTGTGGGAGATTGGCTCTCAGTACACTAAATTGAGAGCTAGAAGGAGAAATGATCACTGCCTATAAATATAAAGATCAGTGTAGGAGTAGAGCTGCTTAAACTAAGGGGCAGCAGTACAGCATAAATGAAGAGAATTTGGCATGAACTAATTCCAGGCTTGAAATTCAAAGAAGGATTTTAGTACTCAAAACGTTCAGTTTCTAGAAGAATCTTCTAACAGTAACAAAGTGCAAATGTGTTAGCCTGGTGGTTGATTGAGTTATGAAAGAGATTGTGCTGTATGATTGCTTGAGGCAGTTGCAGTTGGATTTGTTAACCAGAAAGTCGTTCTCAATTTTACTTCCTATTTTTCTGGTATGTTTTTTGGCCATCTCCATGTTTTTTGGCCATCTCCAGATTCAAAGTGTGAGAAAGTGATACCCCTAACAGCTGTGTGACTGCAACATGAAAAAAACCCATTGAGAGTAAGGAATTTTTATAAGACTCTTGTTATTCTGTGAGGAGAATAGTCCAGTCCATGGCCTGCTGGACAGCAATAATAGAGAGACTTATTGCAGACATAATTTGCTATCTTGGCCAGTACATAAAGGTACACTCTTAACAAAAATAAGTTGAAAATTCAAGTTGCTGTTTCCAACCACTGAGTCCATGTTGAATAATATGTAACATCTCACTTTGGAAAGAGGTTGCTGCTTTGCTGCAGATACTCACTGAGCTTGCAGCTGTGAAGATGTTAGCTCACCAAAGGACAATCTCACTTAAACCTGCTGAAGGAATCCCAGCAAGTGCAAGAGATTTCAGGCAGCAGCATTGAAACATTCCACTGTGAAGAAAGATGGGTCTCTCTTATCTAATTTTAGATGTCTACCATACAGCCACTTACTGCTAAGCTAATCACTCTGAGCTTCCTCTTCATCAGTAGGGAGGAAATAAGTATTTATTATATATAAGGAGGGAAAAGAAAGCATTATGGCACAGTACTCCTTCAAATTCTGTGGCCTTTATTTTCAAATGGCAGTATTCCAAGCATAGTAAATTGGAAGGCATGTTAACTGAGTGGTTTAGAATTCCTTTTTAGTTAGATTATTTTTCAACCTGCTTGAAGCAATGGAGTAGACAGCAAGAGATAAAAGAACTAGTAATGTTATTGCCACTAAGAAACAAATAAGACAATTAAAATACATACCCGTGCAGTGTTGCTTTGCTTTACATGGACAGCATTTTGGAAGTTTAGCTTCTCTAAATGTACTTGCACACAAACTTTCTTGTAACGCTCCAAGAATTTAGAATTGGAAATTGTAGATGCCAAGTTATCAAGGGTGACTTCAATCTGCAAAGGAAAAAGCAATATCATCTGAAAATAGCTTACCAGTGAGAGCCAAATAAACAGCTTTTTTTTTTTTGCTTTTTTTTTTTAAGTTTTAGCTGGAAGGTATTAGGAGCTACAATCACCCTGGTTATTTTCATATGAGATGCCAGTAGGGTGGGGTATTGGTTTTAGTTCAGTTAAGCTAGCACTACAGGTATTGTCCCCACACTCTGCAGGTCAAAAAGGATCCTGGTCTAAATCAGAATATTTGTGTACCTTGTTTCTACAAGATTTCTTACCTTCTGTATTTTGGCAATCTCAGATGGATTTTTATAATTTAGTTTTTCTAGGACAAGAAATGAGAGAGCAAAAATGTGAGTTTTTAACTGGGGGGAGAAGGAAGGCAGTTTGAAAGGAGAGAGAAGATTTTGATAGCAGCACTGTTGGGCAAAGGATGCCTTAAGTCTTTGAGATGTGGCCTGAAGGAGTTGCCTGGGAAGGGCAAAAAGGCAAAGTCTACAGAGAAAAAGAATCACTACAATTTTAATAACAAAAAGAGTTCTTTGCGTGCCATTTTCTATCCTGGCTTACCAGACAATACACCTGCCAGAAGTAGTGTGAATATTTATGATTCTTCTGGTCAGTGAGCATATATGTTGCTATCCTGATCCTGTTTCTTTTGAAGTCTGGGAAAAGTCCTTGGTAACTTCAGAGGGCCCAAGAGCTCAGAAACCCACCAAATAGAGAGATTCTTGAATGGAATATGGGCTCCTGAGGGAAGAGTTTAAAATTCTCATGGATCTTCTATCAGGATTTCTCCAGGGATATGACAGATGTGATTGATATATTGGTGGGTACCGATTGACTGAGGAAATAGAAGGATGAGGAGATGAATTCTAGGGAATTTAATGACAATAATTAGTATGTAATACATGCAAGACTATTAGTACCAGCCTTTGTTTTATGTGCAGGCTACAAGCACATGAGGAAGGGGAGCCACACAACAGTGCAGTCCCAGTTAACATGCAAGGAATTTTGTGAGGAACTTTTGGTCCTTGAAAATGGGCCAGATAAATTTTAAGGATGATAAGAGTTACTATAAATTTTAAGGATGATAAGAATTACTCTAGGGATGTAATCAGCAGTGAAAATCACCTAGAAAGAGAAAACAAAAGCATCTCCTTAAAATCCAAGTCTACCCTGACTTTGAAATACAGTTTTCACAAAGTCTCAAATACTTTGTAAAGATTTGAATGCTGAGGCAACTTTAGAAGTACATTTTTTACCCATTTATATAGCTAGCTAGCAGGAGTCTTGCCATGTTTGTCCCTTTACAATGAAAATTGATGCTAAGTTACCTGTCAACCTTCAAGAATGTGTCTCGGGATCAATTTTCTAATAAAAAAAAAGGTTACATTATTCAGAGAGGTATTGCATTGAATATATTTATTAATGAAAAAGGAGTTGATATGGCAGTGGCTGAGTAAGCCAGGCTGCAGTAGATGTGTTTCTACACAGTGTTGTCCAGCTCAATCAAAATTGCAAAGGCCAGTAGACAGAGGGGTGTGGTGAGAAACATCTTTAATCAAGAAAGTGTCAGCTGGGCCCCATTTCCTGATTTAAACATTTACACAGATGAATAACCTATACTTAAAACCACAAAATCTAACGAATAAGCAATAAGACACTTAACCTGTAGCAACTGTGAACTCCTGTCCTCTATATTTAAGATGAGTTCTGTCTCATTCAGCTTTGTCAGAGGAGGATCCTTTCTGAAGCAGCCAGCTCTGCTCAACAGGCATGGAGTGCTGTCTCCATGATAACCCCTTAGAGCAGCAGGGGACAGAACATCACCCTTGCCTCCTCTGTTCTGCTAGTTTGGGATATGTATTTTGTAAAAAAAAAAATTCAAAAAAATCCTCTAACACTGAAAAATCGAAGTAATTTTTTGTTGCAGCAAAATAATGTAAAAAATATTGTTTGCTTTCTCTCTCTGCTGAGGCTTCCTGGCTGGGATAGGTTTTAACCTAAACATGCGCTGGGCCTCCTTTCAACATGGTCAGTGCCCAAAGGAGCAGGAAAACAGACATTCAGATGTGAAATACTTGTTTCTACGAATTTTCCTTTTCTTCCTTCCGTATTTTTCTCTTTTAAGTCCCATCACCTTGAAACAATAGGGCCATCAGCTGTACAGTAATTCTGGGCAGAATCACAAAAAGGCTGATGCAGAATGCAATCAGCAAAGAAGCAAATCGGAGTGTTTAATTAATGGCAATGAACATGGCTCTGTTGACTGTGCCTTATCGAGAAAATCTGATAGTGCTTAAACCTGCATTAAAGGCATGGTTAGTACAAGTTATTGGTGTAATTTCTTTAAATTTATGACATTCTGATAAAAATTAAGAGTATACAAAATCAATACAACCAACTTCAAACAAATTAAAAACTAGCCAAGTAATATATTGCAAGATGTAATTATATAGTAATTTGCAAATCATCCCTTGGGTTGGTTTTAGCAGAGATCTCTCCTGCAGAGATCTTTGTCGAATCTTGTGCAATGTCTTTGTTAAAACTGAGAGAAAACATAGTATCAGTCAATGAGGTGGATGCAATCCCTACATGACTGAGGGGTTGAAGGGGCCAAAGCAACCTAAAACATCCCACCAAATAGGAAACTAATAGATAGACCATTACCAGTTGACAATCATATTGATTACACTGACCATGAGACTGTAGAGTTTAAAATCATGAGTAAAATGAAGAAGACAAATATTAGAATCATAACCCTGGACATTTGGAGAAAGATTTTGGCTTAATCTGTGATCTTCTTGGCAGTATCCAGTGGGGAGCAGAGGACACCAGGGCACCGGAGAGCTTGTTGAATTTTCTCAGAGAATAAAATCCCTCTATTCATATGTGCAGGAAGGTGAGCAAGTGTGGCAGAAGGTCAGCATGGATTAACAGGGAACTCCTGAATGAGCTCTAATACCAAAAAGAAGTACATGAAATGAGAAAGAAGGAATGGAATTCTCGGGAGGAATGTAAAGATGGTTGCTAAAGAATGCAGGGATGAAGCTGAGAAAACCAAAGCTCACCTGAAGTTGGGACCAGTAGTGAATGTGAAGGACAAAACAAAGGACTTCCCTGAGTGTTGCAGTGCGTGGATGAGGTTTTTGAATTTGTATTTGTATTTTGTTATTTGTTTGTAATGGTATGTCCCTTTCACCCCCTCATTCCCAAACCCCAGAACACACCTGGTTTCACCCTGATGTAACCACACCCCCTTCCCTTTCCCCCACTGGCCCGAAGTTTCTTCCCTGCCCAGGCTGATCCCTGGGTACTTAAGGGAGAAACGGAGGCCGAGAACTTGTTCTGGCTTGCTGCTCTAGCACGTGGGTCTGCCACAAGAAAAAACCCTTCTCCACCCACGCCAGAGCCTGCTTCTTCCTTCCAAGCCTTAACCACACTTCAACCAGCTAATTGGAGGACCCAGAGACTGTTTTAGGTTGGTCTGGGGAGCTGCTTCGGCCGGAAAGCACCCCCACGGAGACACCAATCTTTACCCAAGTACAAAAATGCAGCAAAATGTAGGCAGAGGAAAATTACTTATGTGAGTTTTAAATACATTAATCCCAGCACCGGCAATTTTTAGACAGATCTGATGATTTTTTGGTGGATCTGCCCCATTTCTATTATAAATGTTATAGTGAGTATAAAGATACAGTAAGCTATATCCTGAGTACTGGAATATTTCTTTTGTGTGTTTGGACAAATAAAGTGATCAATAGGAAGTACACAGTGCTGGTAACAGTTCCCAGGGTACCCAAATACGTGGATGAAAAATGCCTACTTTACATATTTTGAAGATACAAACTGATCCATCTGCCTACCACTGCCAAGCACAAGGCCACATTAAATTTTTCAGGCATCTTGTTCCTCTTATTACTGATAAAGCCCCAAAACCAAGCAAACCAGTAAGTCATTCCACTAAGGATAGCAGAAAAACTACAGTCATCCTCCACCCTCCAAATTTTCTTGACAGACAAATACAAAGCAGTGAAACAAGTACCAAATTTTGATAATAGGCTGGATTATATAGAAGAAATCATATTCATAAGGGCCACTAAAACTCCATAGACTTTGGCACTAATCTTTTCAAGTAAGTTTTAAAAATTATTTTTACAAACTAAAAATCAAGAAACAATGAACCTTCCAAGTTAGTAGGTCTGGCACAAAAGTATTGAAATTAAGTACCTGCCTCCAAGAGATTACTGGCAGGGTTTCAGAAAAAAAGATAGGAAAGCCCAAGAAAACAAAGAGTTGATTTGTCAGGGGTCATGGGCTGCCTAGCTATTACTGAATTTCTCTGTAGACAATCTAACAGAAAAAGGAGGATTTGTAGCACTATAATTCATGTTATCTTCTTTTTCCACCTTACTTATTTCAGAGCTGACAGGAATTCATAGGAGTTATGCAGTATGTTGCTCAGCTGGAAGTTAGGCAAAGAAATACACATTTAAACATGCAGTATTAGAAATCCTTCTTAGAAATTTGGACTAAACTTTTCATTTATGAGATCTAAGGGACAATAATTACTATAGAAAGGTCAAAATCAGCTAACAGCTAAAATTAGATAATGAGAAGTGAAACACCTACATTACCAGTTACTTTTGAAAATGCATGTGAGGAAGTCTTTAAAGGCTAGTGCTAGTACTTCTTAACCAATACTTGCTGTTGCAGTTGTCTTCACTGCAAGAAATTTCTTTCATTTTCACTTACAAAGAAACATTCTTTCCCCTAGTAATTTTCATTACTTCTCTGTAAATTTCTATTTTTAGGAAGTCTCCCGGTAGGTTGGAACTTCAGTTGTCAGAAGCAGAGCAATTTTACTGGATTACAAAGTGCAGCTAAAGAGTTGGCTAAATATCTAAAATTAGGGAATGAGAGGTAAAAAGCCTGGTTCTAGGGAAGAAACCATTTGTATTTAGGTGGAAATCAGCATGAGAAATGTCCTTCCATTTCAGTCAGAACTCTGCTCCTTCAAGAACAGCAACAGAGAAGAGCATTCCCTTCCTTCTAGCTCTGAGAGTAAAGAGAAGAAATTTCTCTTCTTCTGCCAAGAGAAAATATCCCATGAGTGAAGAAGTAAATATATAAGTAACAGACCAAGGCTGTTTGAGTGAGATAGAAAAACCAGAAGATTCCAAGAAACAACGTGATGGAAAAGGATGCAAGCAGTGAAGCAAGATAAATAATAGAAAAGTTGGAACAAACCATTAGGAAAAACCTCAAAGCCTCTACAACAACCAATGGACAAAAGAGGTGTGACTATTGTGAAAGATAAAAGAGCATCAAAAACATTTTATATTGCTGTAGACACTTTTCTGTACTAAATTCTGCATTCTAATAGTTGATAACATTTCATGAGAAACAGAAACAAATCTGAATGAACAGGGTATCTGGTTTTAGGTCAGACCTCCATGCCTGATATGCTCATGGGACAGCTGGGAGAATATCATTAGTGGTAGTGCTTGTAGTTTTGAGTAATGCTTGCTTTTTAATAAAGCTTGACTTGATTATGCTAATTAATAAAAAAAGTCAGAGGAATCTATTTTTCCAGTTCCAGACTTGAAAATTTTCTAAGATGCTAGACATTACATCAGAAATTTTTGAACATTTTTGGAATTTTTCGTTTTCCTTTTTACTTTTTCATTAGCTGAAGTCCATGCTTTTCAGGTGATTGAAAATAATAACCTCTATGCAGCCATTTTGTCTATTCTGCTACCCACAGTGCCTTCCATTGTGCATACACCAAGATACCTGCTGACCTGACAAGGGTTTGTTAAGGTCAAGTGCTCTTTTCAGAAATCTCCTCTTGACTCTCTTCACTCCTGCTGTTTGTATTTCTTTCCATTTTCTTCCAGCATGATAATAATGCAATGTTAAGAGGAACAGTGCAGATGAAAAACAGAGTAGATATAAATCTGGTATCTTAATTTTAGATGTAGATGGAGATTCAGACACCCAAAAAAATCTCTTGAGGCTGTAATTGGCCTTTTTGCACAGAGCTAGTCAAGAACTGCAAAGTTTTATTTGATGAAGTTGTAGCTGCAAGTTTTCACCTTTGATTATTGTTGTGTCCTGACTGTTTGAGGCTGTTGTAGAAGCTGCGTCATGTCAACATCAACAGGAGGTGAAACCCCACATGAACCACCAGGTAAGGCCCAGATTGAAAATAGAGGTCTTGCATTTCCGCAGAACAGCAAAGTGACAGGAAAGAAAAAATGAAGACTTCTGTAATGAAAGGTGAACCTCTTGCTGGAGGAGGAGGCACAGTCAATTTCTTAGGAATATGCTATCTGAAGACCTACAATAACTGAAAAGCCCCACCAGTATAAGAATGTAGACTTGGTTATCACAAGGTTGAGCTTTATGACTGAAATGAAGTAAATCCAAAACCTTACAAGTGTTAAAGCAAAAAAACTTTTGACAAGTGTCAAAACAACAAGTATAGATTTTTTTTTTTTTACAGAATCCAGTTATTTTCTCTATTAGGTATCTAATTCAAGCACAGCCTCATTAAAAATGTAGATACTTTGAGTGAAAGAGAAGGTGATCTCTGCTTAACTATATTAAGCCTATATTACTGAAACAGTGGAGATTTGAACATCTTAGCTAGGAATTCTGGTCATCAACTAAAATTAGAGTAAAAAAGTTACTAAAATCATAAAGGTAATAATTTATAGTGTTTTGCTGAAGTATTCACTTTCTATAGAAACAATGGACTCTTCTTGAACAAAAATCTTTGTCTCTTGCATAGAGGTATGTTTCCAGAAGAGATATGCTAATCATCACAGTCTTTACCTATTGCTATCTTTACCTATTGGCAATTTATCTGTTTTTCTATTAAAACCATGACAGGAAAATCAGAGCTTTGGAAGGTTCATTTAAAAGTCAGGTGTTTTTTTTAAATTTTTTTTTGAGAATGAAAGTGGAGCTGAGGGAGGAGAGGGAGAAGAGGAGGCTAGAAATGTAACTTCATAATTTCCAAGGATGCTACCAATGCATTTTTTTACTTGAACATTTCCAGAACCTGGGCTAAGTTTGTTTTCTTACAGCCTATTCATATCCTGTCTCCTACAGGGAACACTGAGAAACACTGAACCCTGAATATTTTTGAAAAGCTGCTCCAGAGCTTTAGAAATTCTTGATGTTATGACTTTTTTTCCTCAACCTGTTCACTCCCCAACAATCTTTTCACTGAAACATTGCTATGATGAAAAAAGGAAAAATACCCAATTGAACCCCATAAAATACTCTGTAGGAATGTTTGGCATATGAGTGTCTAGGCACAGATGACTTGAATCATGCTTAATCATTGTATTTTGAATGCAAAAGTGACAGAAATTGCTGCTGAATAAAAACATTTTGTCCTAGTAAAATTTAATTCTCCTTGTTTGGGTGCAACAGACTCTCATAGAGATATGTGTGAGTTAATGGCAGCAGTGATGGAAGTCTGGTGATAATGCCCCATGAAGACTTGTCATGGTTTGACTTCTGCATCTTCTATGTATTACCAATTTCAGTGCAATCTCAGTCTTAGAACAGAACCTACAGCTCCCTATAGATAACACAATATACTTTTTGTAGAAAAATGCTTGACAATGATGTACTCTTCTGTTGTAATGACACATTAGCTTGGTCTGTTTATAACACAAATTCTACTCATGAATATATAAATTGTAGTTAATTACTATTTAATTCACAAACTGCTGACTAAAAAACCTTGGAAAAAAAACCCACCAGAAGCAGAATTTTGGATGCATAACAGCAAATAGTTGTCAGTTTTTCTTTTGTTAAAGATGCAAGAAACATTGAGGCTTTTTAGTTTGTTTGATACAATTTCATTTTGTACGTGAAAAAAATAATAGCTGAATTGATAAGTTACTTTCACTAGTCTGCTTGTTTGGAAGGAAGTTGATTGACTTGTTAGTAGACAATTGTCCATGAATATAATGAAGAATATATGGATGTCATTATAAATATGGATCTGACATTTATGTTGGTGTAAGTCTGGATATATGCTTCTGAAATTAATGGAGCTGCACTGATATCAGTCCCAGACAAATTAGGTCAAAGGAATCCCAAAAGGTAAACAGAGCTGCACCAAGCCAGTCTCTGATACATTAAAAGAGTCTAAAAACAAAGTAGAATTATGGATCTGGCATTTGCAATTGTGCCAGTGCCAGCTTAACAGAGCTAGCTCAAGTAATAACTGTGAAGATATAATGGCATGGTCTTCCATGCCCTCTGGAACCTACAACACAAACTCCTTCCAGTTCTTGAGTGCACTTCTGGATGTTTGCAGTGCTGCATGTTCCTTGCAACAGTTAGATTGATCTTACAGAGATTTGATGCCACATGCTGTTATGAAGAATGTCTTGTCAAGAACACCTGTACTTCTTAAAAAGGTCTACCTTACCTTACCAGTGGTGAAAGAGACCTAATTTCCAAATCCTTTGATTCTTTACAGATTTTTATGTGTTTGAAAATCAATCATGATGCAAATCAATCTTATGTTTTCTTTGCACATCTGGAAGTAATTATCCAATGTACAATGCAGGGGCAATTCAATCAAAGACGACAAGAAATTAATTTTATTCCCATTATCCTTTTAACTTTGGGTGCTTTAAATCTGGAATGAGTTCATAAGACGTTGTGGAACAAAGGCAAATGAAAAGAATGGATTAATTTTGGTCTCAGATGCAGTGGACCAAATACTCCTTTGCCTTGTCCTTAGGGGACATTTTCCTTAGGGGACAAATAAAAAAGACTGCTGAGCCTCTACCCAACAGATTGACCTCTTCCCAAGCTAGTTTCCTTAGCCTGGATATGACATTATGTGCAGGGTATCAATGGCAAGATTTTCATAGTGGGGGACCTGCAGGGGTGGCCTCTCTTGGAGGAGGTCAGAGACTGCCCCATGCCAGATATGAACAGCTCAAGCCAGCTCAGCCATGGATCCACTGCATGCCAAAGCTAAAGGAAATTGGAGGAATTTGTGGTGCCTCTGTGAGGACATATTTAAGAAAAGGCAGAAAACACAAAGGGTAGTAGAAGAAGTGAAAAAGAGGGGGAACAACAAGACCAAAGCTGTAAGGCATGCTCCATGGTGGAGCTGGTCACATCCCTGAAGGAACTGTATGGGAGATTTGCACTGGATCAGGTACTTCCCTGAAGAGACTATGACCCATGGACAAGTCCACATGGCGAGAAGAAACTAAGAAGGAAGGGGCAACAGGGTAAAAAAAAGGAACAAAGCAGCACCAAGAAACAGCTACACACTGGCCCCAGGGGCCTGCTTCATCTATTGCCTTGCTGTCAGAAATGAGTGTAAGCTGCAGTGAAAGGAAGGGGAGTGGAGACTGGGAAGAAAGGAGAAGGGAGGAGAGGTGTCTGCGGTGAAGTTGAACCTGTGAGTGGGAGAGAAAAGGTGTCTTCCCTAGGTGTTGAGATGTTTGTCGTTTTTGTTTCCCACACCCCAAATCAGAGGTTAAATGTTTTAAATGAAATCCACCAGGTTGAGTCTGTCATGACAACTTCAGTTATTGGTGAATGATCTTTGTTTTTATACATGAGTTTTCTCATTCTTGTCCTTCCTATTTTCTTTTCATTCCCACTGTGAGAAGGGAAAGAGTGAGTAAACTG
This sequence comes from Trochalopteron elliotii, assembly GCA_024734555.1. NCBI lineage: Eukaryota > Metazoa > Chordata > Aves > Passeriformes > Leiothrichidae > Trochalopteron > Trochalopteron elliotii. The sequence continues at coordinate 5,510,932 of JANPWX010000076.1, forward strand.
TGGGTGCTTGGCGGCTGGCCGGAGCCATCCCACTACACACCAGACTTGGCAAAGCATCCTGTCAGCGGCGGCTGCCGGCAGGACAAGGTTTTTCACTCGCCCTTTGTTGACAGTTTGACATGCACGTACGAATCTTTATGGACCTCAAAAGACGAGTCTTTCACTTTTCCCATGATTATTATGGATATTATGTATGGAAGATAACCAAACTAATCCACCGGAGGTTACAAATGAAAGGGTTTTGTTCCGGGCAGTGTCAGGCCTGCAGGAGGAGCGGGCTGGTCACCGGGAGCGGAGCGGGCGCCGGGCGCTGGCCGTGGTGCTGAACGGGACCCCGCCGCTCCTGTCGGAAGTAACAACTTCCATGGGAGTAACTGATAGTTGAAAGAACGAACACTATACCTGTAACTTTTAAAAAGTACCGTATCTTGCTGGAGCAAGAATCATCTATGAATAAATGAATTTTTTTCCCTACTTATACTCAACAATCCATATTAATGCTGCTACAGCATGGATATTGGCACCTGCCCACTCAGCTCAGGGTGATGTAAATATAAACATTTACACTTAATATTTGCAGATTTTCTGCATTAACTGACATTTTTCCGTTTGAAAATACTAGTGCTTTTTGGAAAGAAATGGGATTAGCACTTACCACAATTAAATCTATTTGTGGAACAACCAAATGGAGCTGGGAGAAAACAAATTAATCTATGTATCATGGATTCATGGTGTTTAGCATCAAAAAAGGTGCTAGATTACTCAGCCTGACACTTTGCCTTTCTTAAATTCTCACATTTTTCCCATTTACCCCTGCCTTGAAATCAGATATTGATGTGGTTAAAATTGCCTTCTGAAAGGAAGATAGGCCTGAATTTAGAAAAAAAGTGAATATTTTCCCCCTTCCCCCAGCATTATTACTTTCTCTACTAAGGAAGAGAACTTGGTATTTTCTTTAGAAAGAAAACATATCCAAGTCACTTCATAATACCCTTCTTGCTAAAAATAAGCACTTAGGTCTTTAAGTCTTTCAATGATATATTTGCAGTTCCTTTCTGCCCTTTCCTATAAGTTTCTAGCAACAATTTTAAGACATATGTAGCACACCTTGAAGTGACACAGTGGCATCACCAATATTGCATGCAGGGTAAGAAACATTTCCCTGTTTCTATTCACTACTTGTTTGCACATTCACCATTTGTACTACCTCTTTGTGCCACAGGATCACAATGAGAACTCAGATTCTTTTCCACTGTGACTCCACAATTTATTTTAAACTCACTGTTTTTCAGATGAGAATTCAGTATTCTTCAGGGATTGCTGTATCTTGCTGTATTAAATTACAGCTTGTTTGAATAGACAGGTCTACCAGCTGACCCAAATAATACTGACTTACCTACATTCACTGTTAGTTACCATTCTGCTAACCCTCGTGTCATCTGCAGCTTTTATTAATGCTGATTTTATATTTACTTTTAGGTCACTGAGGAGAATGTTGAATACTGTGAAATTTAGTCATAAGGAAATCCATCAGAGACACACTACCCTGGGATGATTCCATATTAACAGACAATGTTGCAGACTATAATTTCTGAGTCCTCTTATTAAGCACTTTGCAGGTATTGTGTGCTCCTAATTGTTTAACAGAATGGCACAAGGTGCTAAATCATATTCTTTACTAAAGCCTACATTAAATCATCTCAGCTCCTTTAGCAAAGGAAATCTTATGTCAAAGAAGTAAAATTACCTACTTCTGTGTTAACTCAAATTTTTATCTTCCTACTTTTTAATTCCCATTAGTTTATGAAAGATTTCATTGCAAATATTGTGTGGTTTTATTCTGCACTGCTCTCATGTTAAATTGGCATTGTAAAATACTATTCCACTCTTATTTTCATTATATATTCCCATGCTTTAACATTTCCTTCAAGCAAATATTCTACAATATTCCTTTTACTGTGATGAGCTATCTTCTACACTGTATTATTCAGAGCAGCCAAAGCTGACTCACAAAAGATTCATTATTTGTTGTTCTATAACTGCTGCTATTTACACACGTTTCCTATGGGATGTTTCCACTCTTCAAACCACAGAGAACTCAGAGACTGAGTGCAAACTGGATGCTAAAAAATAATAGGTGAAATAAGGACTGTAGTGATACAACCATGAAGAAAGTCACATCTAGAGGTCTGTACCAGCAGGGAGTAAAGTGGGAAAAAGATTTAGGCAAGGAAGTTAATAATGTTTAGACTGCAATATTAGGATATAAACTTTTCTTCATAGCTCCTGAATGTCAAGGAATTGCTTGGTTTTGTCTGGTAGAAATGAAGCTTGGTGTTTCAGGCCAAAATTATACATACTGTAGCATTTAAAAACTGAGCATGAATATTTACAGTTTAAAGGTTCTAATTTAGACATGAAACAGTAAATCAAGGAAATTTTGAGAAAAAGCAGCCAGTCAATCTTGAATAAGCCCCTGAACAACCAGAGACTTTTTTCAGCACATATGGTTGTCTAACAGGGTGCCTCAGAACAGTGGGTGATATTATGTGCCATATGTGCTGCTATACCAAAGAATTATTTGGTTTCTGGTAACACTCAACTCTAAGACTAAACTATAAAACTACCTAGCTCTTCCTAATCAATATCATCTTCTTATTATTCCATCTATATTTAACTGCATTCTTAGTGGGCTGAAAGAATGCCTTTTAGCTGTCAGCAGAAAATATGAGGAGGAACGGTTTACATAAATAAGACAAAACTTTCTAAGTTTTTAAGGATTCTTATCTTGCTGTTCATTTGACTATTGGAAATACTTTACTGAAAAAAAAAAGTCAAAGAAGAGTGACTAACAAAGCATGCAATGTGGAGGTTCTGATATCTTGTCTCATAAATTTAATACAAAGGCATAGAATTTATCTTCGGTATCCATAAAGGTGTGATAATATGGTAAGGAATATTTCTCTGACCAACACTGACTTGGTATCTTCTATTTAGAAATTCATACACTCATAGAGCTCCAAGTTCCATTAGGTCTCTAAAACACCTTTGCAATAATGAACTTTGAATCACAGAATCATAGAATCATTGAAGTTGGAAAAGACCTCTAAGATCATTGAGTCCAACCACTAACCTAGACCTAATTTTCATCACTAAACCATATCCCCAAGTGCCACATCCACACATCTTTCTAACGCTTCCAGAGGCAGTGATTCCACTGCTTCCCTGGGAAGCCTGTTTCAAAGCCTGACCACTCTTTCAGTGAAGAAATCTTTCTTAATATCCAATCTAGGCATCCCTGGTGCAACTTGAAGCCATTTCCTCTTGTTTCACTTGTAACCAGGGAGAAGAGACCAGCCCCCCCCATGGTTGCAGCCTCCTTTCAGGTAGCTGCAGGAAGTGATAAGGTCCCCCTTGAGCCTTCTTTTCTCCAGGCTGGACACTCCCAGCTCCCTCAGCCACTCCTCAGAGGACTTGTGCTTCAGACTCTTCCCCAGTTTCTTTGCCCTTCTCTGGACTCACTCCAACATCTCAATGTCCTTCTTGTAGTGAAAGGCCCAGACCTGGACACAGGACTCGAGGTCAGGCCTCACCACTGCAGAGTGCAGAGAGACAATCTCTGCCCTGGTCCTGCTGGTTACACTATTGCTGACACAGGCCAGGATACCCCTGGCCTTCTTGGCCACCTGGGTACACACTGGCTCATGTTCAGCTGCTGTCAACCAGCACCTCCAGGTCCTTTTACCTGGGTTTCTTTTCAGCCATTTTGACCCCAACCTGTAGCACAGCAGGGTTTTGTTGTGATCCAAGTGCAGGACCTGGCGTTTGGCCTTGCTGAACCTCACATCATTGGCCTCTGCCAATGATTCAGCTTGTCCAGATCCTTCTGCAGAGCAGTCCTGCCTTCCAGCAGATCAACACTCCTGCCCAACTTGGTGTCATCTCCAAACTGACTGAGGGTGCACTTGATCGTGTCATCCAGATCACTGATAAAGACATTAAAGAGAACTGTCCCCAGTACTGAGCCCTGGGGAACCCCACTTGTGACTAGATGCCAAGAGGGCTTTATTATTCACCATCACTCCATGGTCCATCCATAACTTCACTGCATGTGACGCAATATAAATTTAAAACTTGGCCTACAAATTTGGGAATTCATTTGGTTGGTGTAATTATTTCAAAACAACTTGTGGAATCTAATTTCTGAAAAGCAAGTATTCAATCACTGTGAAATTGAAAAATGTTTGAGGCATCTTACTTTGAATATTTTATGGTGAAACACCTACATCCCCAGTCACTTTGCATGTGAGGAACTCTTTAAAGGGTAGTGCTAGTACTTCTTAACCCAATACTTGCTGTTGCTGTTGTCTTCACTGCAAGCAATTTTTCATTTTCTCTTACAAAGGAGCATTCTCTCCCTTAGTAATTTTCATTACTTCTCCATAAATTTCTATTTTTAGGAACTCTCCAGGCAGGTTTGAACTTTAGTTATCACAAGCAGACAAAATTCTACTGGATGACAAAATTCAGCTAAAGATTTAGTTCCCCTGCCAAATACAGAAATCAATGAGATTTCCTGGACTGAGTGCAAGTTTTAAAGTAAATACATTAATGCAAGTGTGCCATCATATCTGCACTCTGCATCCATCCTCTGCTTGAAAAAATAAAATATTCTATACACAGATGTACTTTACAGACAAAGCTCTAAGAACAAGTGGCACGTCATATAAAAGATTTGAAAATGTAACAAAAGGCTCTGGGTGTCAGAGGACAGCATAGGGTGGGTCTTTGTCACTGTTCCTGTGCCTTTTGTTGTCAATCAGCTCTGCTGATTGTAGTAAAATGAAGAGGTCACAACCTCACCCCTTTCAGCCAGCACATCAGAAGACCAAAGCAAGAACAGTTCACATGAAATGGTCTCACATGTAGAGGAAAATGGCATGTTGTCTGTGACTCTTACTCCCTGACAGATCCTATCAGACTAGCTTGTCTTTCTTCTAATTTCCAGCAGCTGCTGGTGTCTGGTTATTCAAATGTACTTATTCAACTCCAGCACCAGTTACAATCACAAGCAAGATAACTTACATCTCTTGCTTTTCTAGAAGCCTCATTGCTATTTTCAGGCACTATCACAGAGGTGTTCAACACCATGCTTTAACAATTTTGTTGTGAGGTAAGACCTCCCTCAGGAGGCACCAGCATTCATTGATTTCCTCTATTGTTTTTCCAAATGCACATTACCTTTCAGGAAATGCATATACTTTGGTCTGGCAGGTGATGGGGTCAAAATATTTGTTTTGTTGCTACTTACCTTGTAGGAAGGATATTATAACTATAGCATCACATTAATTAAAATTGTGAATAATTACAAAAGTGTAATAAGGAACCTCTTGTAACATTGTAAAAACAAAGTTGTGCATACATTTAATGAAAAATCTTGCCACTTCCAGAAAAATAACAATAGCAATGCTTAAGATTCCTCTTGACAGACATTAGGAACAGGAAATACAGTGTATGCCCTGAGTGCACCAATTAGGTTTGATTGCCTTGATAACATCATGTAGCTCCACCTCTAAATCCTCAGCCTCTGGCCCACTAGCTCCATTTAAGCTCAGGCCCAAGTCTTTGCCTGAACTACGCTGTAGGTAGGTCTGTGTCCAGCTCTGTTCCTTAATGATCCAGGCTTCCTGGATCCAAGTCCCGGGCATCAGTTGGACTTCCTGAATTGACCTCAGACCTAATATGTCACTTTGAATATGTCTGATCATTGGACTGTTGTCTGAGCCTGTTGCTGTCACCAGCCTTGCTGTTAGTCTTGCTTGGATAGTGTGGGACCATGCTCTTGTCTGTGGTCATTGTTTCTACCTGCACTGTGGTCAGCTCCTTGTCTTCTCTCATGAAGTGACTCCCTTATTTTTGCTCCGTGACATAGCATATAGTTTACTATCTAAACCAGAGGCATGGGAATCATAATTTTTAATCAAGTCACAATTTTGTCATTGGATCCCAATTTTCAAAGCAGTCAATCTGAGCTTTTTAGTCTTTGGCTATATAAACAAGTGTTGCTGTTAGCTATTGACATCTTTAACTTTTAAGCTTTTCAAGAGAGGATGCAGTTTAAGAGGCTTTAACCCACTTGCTTTCTGGATTAGAGACCTAAACCACCAAAATGTCTTAATCCAACCTTTAAATGGTAAAGGCTTAATTCTTCAGTGTGCAGCATACCCTCAAAATGACTCAGCATTCACACTGGAAAAAAACGATACTGGTAGTTTTCTGTCAAATCTTATCCAACTTAAGCTGATTTTCTCCCACCTGAAATGCCAAAGCAAAATACTGCACAAAGCATGTTGCACTCATTTTACAGGTCCACTTTGGTGAACATTTGATGTGTTGTCCAGATTAAAGAGCAGGCCCAGTATCTGTGTCTCTAGGTGCTGAAGGTTAAAGTAATACTGGGTGGAGAAGGTATTTGACTCTTACTTTTGCTCTTACTTCTTGACTTCATAGTGTATGAAACCTGGAAACATGAAAGGTCTTTCTGAGCCAGGACATATTGTCCAGCAGAGAAAGAAATGGTTCCATTCCAAGACTGGAAAAAAGCCTCTTGGTCCTTGTCAGATCAGACTGACTTCTGCACTTAGGAGCTGTGATTTGAGAAGACAAGAAGTCATAAGGGTTTCTTTACCTATACCTGCTTGATAGGAGTAGGTTGAACAGGGAGAGGTTCTGTATTGGGTCAGGCTAGCTGGAGAAGTTTAGCTCAGTTCACACTTTAAAAGAACACTTTTAGCCTTCAAGCCAAGATTGGATTATTTAAATTCTTTGTAGGAACTGACTGGCTTGTATTGTATTGAACCAAGAAAAGGAATTGCTTGGTAGTGGTGATAGCTGGTGTAGGGGAAAATGTTGCTGCAAGTAGAGACAACTGACCTCCAATGTCTATGCCAATTGTGAGGTACTTTAGTTTATCAATACAGGCACAGTTTATGATGCTGGTCTGATACACTTCAGACTTAGTTATACTGTTTGGATGTCCTGGCTTAGTGGGTCAGAATGACCAAAACTACGTCAAGCAAAATAAACATGCCTGCTCTTCTGGGAACTCTTTTACAGTGCCAAATAGAGGTGCCAATCATAAGCTAGTGTTGAGATTATCAGTGTCAACCTCCATCTTCTGTCTTTCACAAGCAGTGGAAAGGTTACAATATACCAGTTAGGGCAGAATTCAGATTTATAAATGAATTTATCTTATGTCAATTAGATGCCACAGAATATTCTGCTTGGGGTCCCATATGCGCTTTAGTCATGTCTGTCAAGCCCATGCAAGAGTCTGCAGCACCTACAGGTTTGCACTAGATGCTTCTTTTATGTAGCTAATCATTTTAATTGGTTTGTTGATTATCTAAAATAATTCTTATGATATATATGGGACTCTTCACAGCTCTCAGATCCATGTTCTTAGATCTCTGCAAGCAGCTCCAAGGACTACCTGGTTGAAGTCTTCTTGTTTATCAACAGCCTATTTTAGGGCACCAATATATGCTTAATACAAACTAATCATTGGCTGGAAATTGATGAACCTTTAAACACAAGATCAGCTAAGTAGTTCCAGATATTTTTTTTGTCACAAGTATTGTAATTAAATGTATTATGCTTTATCACTAATGGCATGTTTTTGTATAAATACCCCTGAACAATTTCAATGATAATGGCTGTCTTTAAACTTTTATTTAATATTGAAGCATGAATGCCAGTAGATTTGCCAGATCATGACAAAACCTTGTAAATCTGTGCAAGTTTAAATTGGTACAAAATCAGGCATACACTCTCCCCTGACAGCAGTCTGTTATAATCAGGGATTTAGTCTTCTCATGTCATTATGTCTTCCTAGGGTTTTTGTTCTGTTTTAATTCCAAATAAGATTATTAGGGACTGGTTTGTTTTTTTTTTTTTTTGAAGCTCCATAGTAGCAAGTTACAGAGCTCTAATTGATATAATGTAAGCTGAGCTGTAGCAGTTCTACAGCAGCTGTACATGTTTGAAGATCTGGATTCATAGGCTCATGGGAGCTTCATTTCACTGAAATCACTAAATAAGCTCATTGGGGCCAGAACAGCAGTTTTAGAAGTATTTCCATTTTGTTTGATTATTCTTCCCTGCAAATTAGAACACTAAAGATGTGCTGTCCCACATTTGTCAAAGGTTAAAACTGTGCACGTTGGTACCTGACAAGGACAAAAGGTTGAACCATGGCAACTTCACTGTGAGCTACAGACCTATCAACTCCAGGCCTCTGAAATGGGTTGAGATACTCCAGTGATAAGTTTCTTTATTTGCAACCATTAAGATCAGGCTCTTATTGACATAGACAAGAAGTGATAACAGCATGGCAACTAGAAAGACAATGTTATTTTGCAAGATATTTGCTAAATCATTAATTAAATATAAATAACACTATTAAAATCAGACTTTTTCCCATACTTTTTCATTGTTGGTGTTCACCCTTGCTGATGCATGCTGTTCATTAACTTCCACTGGGTCCACCAGTACTAAGTTAAACTGAGTTTATTTACTTGCATTCAAATATGTTTTTGCAACTGCATGCTTCACTTTTCTAAATACTCTCAGGTTTTTAAGTACTGTTTAGGAGATACCAAATCAAAGAATTCCTGCACCTACCTTGTCATACTGGTTTTTTGTCCTGCTTTGCCCAGTGGGAGCATTGTCATTGCCATAGAAATCACTATAAATGAGGCAGAATATTTCACACTGCCATTCCAATGAAAGTCTCCTTCGATATTGGTACTAAAAAAATTTAAATCCTTGATCCCCAACCTGACCAGCTTTTGCTTCCCAACCTCTGTTTCCATGGCATTCTCAGCTGGTAGAAGGCAGAGAGCTAGTACAGTAAAAAAGAGGCAGACCAGCTTGTGCAGTACTTTCCTAGCAACACCTACGGCCTGTAGGATACTGCTGTGTTAACTTCAACATGAATAGAAACAGAATCTCTTTCTACCTTTTTTATTTTTCCCTTTCAAGTGTATAAATGGAGGAGAGGAGATTGAATGGGCCCTAGCAATTGCTGACCTTTGCTTTTATAGTGCTGCAGCAGTGCTGTAAACTTCAGCAGCAAGACATGCTCCTTATCTAATAAGCTGCATTTGTAATCATAAGGAGAAATAAATATCTAATCAGAATCCCTGTCTTTCTTAGTTTTGAGTGAAATTCATAACTATCTAGTTTTTACTTTTGTATTACCGTAAAGCATGATTCTAACACCTGGGTTTTTTTAAAGAATTCCTTGGTTTATATATGAAAATTATTTATGCAATATTTTCGTAGATAACAGTTATAAAAATTTGTTACAATAGTAATTCTTGTAACATTATACTTAAAGGATACTTAATTCAGTGGGGCTACTTCAGTTGTAAATCAGTGCACCTGAAGGCTTTGAAATGGACTGTGCAGATAAATCATTATGTCTCCATGAGGTCTTATTAGATTTGTCTAAGTTTCACCAAAACAGATCAGAATGTAACAGAGGATCTAAAATCACGGATCCCACTTGGCAAAATCAAAGTATGCTTAAATTCCATCATGATATTAGAATACTGAAGCTCTGTTAAAAGAAATGTGAAATGAGAAGGTGGACAGGTGCAGTTATTGTGGGCTGTTTCATTTGCCCATGATTTTCCTGCACCTTTCTCTCAAGTGACTCAAAAGAATTGTGTAGCTACTTCCCTCCTGATAGAATTCAAAATAAAATTTACATGTTTTAGGAAGTAAAGAGAAGGGAAATTGAGAAATCCATTTTAATTCTAAAAGTTTGGTTGTTTGGAAGTCTGAAATTGCCAGGATGGGAACACTGCAGAAGAGAATACTGAGAAGAGATGTAGTACTTCAGATGTGTCAAGAGCTCTGCGAAGAGGATGAGAATTCCCTCTGTGTACAAACAAGGCAAAAATGGGCTAAAATTGCAGCAGACTTAGATTTGACATTAGGTGTAGCTTTCTGAAAGTAAAGATAGTCAGTCTCTGGAATAGTTTAGCTGCCTTGAGGACCTGGATTGGCAAACGTCTACCAGCAATGATGACTATAAATTAATATTTGACCCTACTTTCAGCAGTAGGATGGACTTCCTCTGAGAAGAAGCCTCTTCTCACTTGCTTTTTAGTGATTCTGTATACTTAAGATACCAAAGGGACTGATATTTGCCACACTAAATGCTTAGTCAAACCACTTAAAATAGGCAAAACAGAAATCCTATAAGCAGTGGTGATACATTAATTACTTTCTTTAGAAGAGTGAAGGTTGATTATTCAACTAGGATAAAATATCCCGAGTAATTTCCTCATCCTTGGTACCTCCAATCTCTTTACTCAGAGTTCAGAAGACAAGTATGTTGAGAACATTCAATAAAGAGATTCAAAGATATGTTCTCAAAGAAGCCCTACTTATTACTAGCATGTGGAAGGGAGGAAATCTCCATTAGGTCATTAATTCACAGGCCATAGGCTCTGTGAATGCCATCTGATAGAAAAAGGGCTAAAAGAAAGCTCTGAGGCTTAGTAGCTCTGGGCTACAAGAGTGCTGTCTTATTACCTTGTCTTATGTGAAACTTTAACATACAGGAAGATTTCCTGGGAAACAAAATAATGTAAATTGATCCTTTTAATGTTTTGGGGCATATCAATAACATTTCGTTTCACTTGGCAGTTTCCAACAAAGGCTAGGCTATGTCTTTCAAATAATAGTGCTAGGACTCAGACTTTAATTTTTTTCATTTCAATCAATTTGCCAGTTGCCACTTTCTATTAAATTTAAAAACAAAACAAAACACAAAAAACGCCCAAACCACAACCAAAACCTAAACATTACCTGTGGTTTCTAATCCCTCGTGCCCTTCACACCAAGGGAAAATGCTGTAAATAGCCACAAAGCCACCTCATTAATTCCTTTAAAGTGTCTCCTTACACTCTCCTCTGCCACACTAGCAGCAGTCCTTGGCTGAGATTTATCATCTCTCATGCTGGCAGATACAGTTTCTCGATATGCTCCCTCTCCTGGTACACTCTGGCTGCATGCTTAAATGTCCCACTCTTCAGGGAAGGAATTAACTTCTGAACAGTTAATGGGAGATGAGACACTAGCCTTGAGTCAATGGCAATATTCCTGTGCTGTAAGTCAGTCTTAAGCTTCAGGTAAAGTAGGCTTCTGAGGTCTGAAGAGATGGAGCCTTTGTGAGCCAAGAGGAAGTAAGGGTCTAAACAAAATAATAGGATCTCTGAGCCTGATGGGATGCATACCAGGGGTATTTCACTTCAAAGAGTGCTAAAAAAGAGAAGAGTCAGAATGAAGCATGCTTCTGACCTCTGAGGAAAAAGTACTACGAAGTCTAAACTGATACCTTAACCATATGTTAGTTCAACAATATAGTATTCATCCTGTCTTCAGCTTGTAGTTCAGCTGTTGCAGGGCAGAGACTGCCATTAATGCTGAATTCTACAGGGTTTCTGCCACTATTACTAACAAATCAGACCTATCTAGGCCCACCAGCTGCAAGCCAGTGCATCAGCTGGAGTCTGAGCACCCAGAAAGCACTTGCTACCATGACTGCCTGGCAGCATGCTTCTTCTCAGGGTGGCATGAAGGGGCTCTATACCTGCAATTCCAGCATCATGTCTCTGAGGAAACCCTCTGTGCTGCTAGATATCCACTAAGCTACTGATCTGCAAATTGCCACCTGCTGCTTCTAGGGTAAGAACTCTCACAGAACTTCATGTGTGCTTCCAGGATTTGGCCATAATCATGCTGCAGGAAGTCAGTAAACTTAGCAGGGTGGTCTGAGGACACCAGGCTGTGCAAGAAACATGTGAGCTAAATCACGGCTATGCCTGAAGACATTCAGCTGGTGTGCTGCCTCTCTGGGGATACTCTCCTCTGTAGCTGCACCTCTGTAGGAGCTGTTGCCTCTACAGAAACAGCTAAGCAGAGAAGTCCCCTTGCTAGGGTGCACTACTATAGAATGAAGAGACTCTTTTGGTTAAGTAGAGTCATAGCAGATGCAATGCCTGCCCTTCCCTGAAAGGCAAATACATTTTATTAATGTGAATTATAACCTAAACCAGTATACTGTAATAAGACTGTAAGTTACAATGCACCACATCCATACATTACATCTCTTCTATAGGTTTGCTTCAGTAAAACTCCATAAATTAAGTTATGGTGGTGGGTAGTTATTAATATTGAGACATTTAGTACAATCTCTGAATTCCTTGGGCCTTTCTTCATTATCACCAATACTTTTCTGGTTTGTGATGCTTCTGAGTCTGAGGAAAATTCTCTGAGGACAGCTGATCCTGTCAACTCTCACAACACAAATGGATTTACCTTTCGTTTGACAACCATCTTTGGCCCTCAGAAAGAAATTATTTTATTTTGAAGTCTAATAGCTTTGACTTCTGGTTTCCTGATTTTTCCTTTGTGGTACTGCCACTAGATTGAAAACAATGTGGGTTTTTAAATCAAAGTGGAAAAAATATAGATTCCCTAACACAAAGTAAGAAGGCCAAGCAACAATCCTTTCCAAGGAACTGAAATTTGTTTTTGCTGCCTCCTTGCTGACCAAGGCTTTTCTTTAATATGAGTTTCTCAACAGCCTACCTATGTGCTATAGTACCACCAGTTAAAAGAGAAAGATCTGTATGTGTCTTTTAACCCCACTGCATTGTAGAGTATAAGGAGCTATTTAGTCTGACATCCATTTTGTTAGTTTCTACCAGCAGCAGCTGGCAGTTTTCTCTGGGGTTTTCTTCAGAGCATCTGGCTTGGGTCAGTTCACTATAAAAAATTTATCAATCATCCTTTACAGGACTGGCTCGAGCTTTTTTAAATAAGGAAATCTCATCTATCTCCAGTCTTACAAAGGACTTTTTTTTCCATCCTGTCAACACAGAAGATATATTAAGCATTGTGTTTAATGAGATATTGAACATCTCTTTGTTCTGAGTGTATACTGGAGCAGGCTGTGCTTAGAAAACACATCACTTGGGTTTATTTTATTCTGTGGTTGGAGCAAAAGTTGTTATGTTGTGATAAAATATGTATTTCTTTGTTTTGGAAAGCAATAAAATGGACTAGACTCTAGGCTACTGTCAGCTGATATTGTAATGGAGCAAGACAGGCTGGGTGACTGTGTAACCCAGATGAAATGTGGGGCTAATTATGTGCATGATTATTTAAGGAAAAAAAAAAGCCAAGTAGGAAGAACATAAGAACTGCCATTCAAAACAAATGTCTGTCTCTAAAAGTGATCATAATTTCACATTTAGGTAAGAGTAAGAACTGTATAAGTATATATGTTTTTTACCTTTAATAATCTTCCAGCTTCTTACAGCTCTAATCTTAGATTCCCAAGTCTTTTATAGTTTGTTTATTTAGCAACACTTTATGAATCTTTCTTCCAAGTACTTCTTGCTCTGAACTTACATAAACTTCTTCCTTTACTATGTGTTCTGCAAGGATTTCCACAGGTCTGGGACCCAAGGTGTGAGGAACTACTATCCCAAACTTCATTTGATGACTCCTAATGTCCCTGGAAGGGACAGTGGGTAGCTGATATCTATCCATTTCAATCATGATAGTTACAATTTTGTAGATCTCTGACACATCCCCACAAATCATCCTCTTTTTTTTTTTGTAGAATTCCAGCCCACCTAATCATTCATTTTATAGAAACCATTCTTTACTATTTGATTGTCAAAAATGTCCTTCTCTGGATCTTTTTTAAGCTTTTATGTGTCCTTTCTTAAACAAGGAGACCAAAACTGCAGATAGTATTCAAAGTACAAGAAGCACTCATTAATCCAGTGTTTTCTGTCTTATTCTTTACTCCTTTACTCCTTTCCTAGCAGTTTGTAGCATTTGATTTTTTTTTTTTAAATTTTTTTTTTATGTTGCTGAGCACTGAGATAGCGCTTTCTTGGAACTATTTATCCTAACCTTGAAGACTCTCTCACTTCTGAGTGGTAATGGTCAGGTCAAAGTCCACTATTTGATATATGAAGCCAAGATTGTTTTTCACCACAGCATTTCACAAGATGTTTTATTGCTCTGTCATGAGGCCATTTTACTCCTCTGTCATGAAGCCTCATAAGATATTTCAGCACTTGTCTGCTCAGCCCTAGTTCCAATTAAATTGGTAACTATATCATCAGGAAACTTTGGAATTTCACTGCTCATCCCCTTTTCCAGGTCGTTCAGGCTTTGCTAAAGCATGTGGGTTCCAGCACAAAGTTCTGTCAAACTTTCTTCTTTTATTGAGAATTTTGACTATTAGTCCCTATTGTATTTTGCTTATGACTGTGTTGTTCAGCTTGAAGAGAAGGCTAAAGTGAAATGCCCCTGCTTTGTTTGGCTTTTTAAGATGAGGTTATAGAGAACACAGAGGTGAACTCATGGGTTCACATGGAAAGGAGAAGAGGTGACAGACATGAGTTGCTTCAAAGGAAATTCTGATTAAACAAAAGAAAGACTTTTTTCACAGTGCACCAAGACATCCAAAGAGCTTGTGGGATTTCTATCCTTCAGAATATCCAATGTTTGACTGTTCATGACCTCCAGACACCTTTAAGCTCTTAGCAGGCATTACTTTGAGGATGCTGGACAACATGATCTCCAGAAGTCCACTCAAAACTAAATTATTACAAGTTCCTATGCCTTTAAGACAGAATTTTCCATCTTCTCCCATGATTGTTCAGTGTCCTTTCTTGAAGGATATTGATCTTAAGGTCTTTGGAAATCCCAGTAAACTGTATCAACAGGACCACCCAGAACCTCATACTTATTAGTAATGTCAGAGAACTCCAGGAGGATTACAAGGCAGAGCCATGATTTCTCTTTTCAAGACTATAATCATCATCAGGTGCAGATGGAATGAATACATGGTGCCATTAGTAATTAATCCATTTCTTCTTTAAGTTTTTAAGAGTATACCACCCAGCCCTGGTATTTGCTGCTTTTCATTGTATTTCTTTGAATCATAATCCCTTCCAAAGCTGCTTCAATTTTCAGACAATTGGTTCACTGAATTCCCCTTTAAAAATGAGGCCTGTGTTGTAATCTCCTGTCTTTTCTACAACAAATCTGGATGCTAATAATCTATTTAACTTCTCTCCATGATCTTACCCTTCTGACTGCTCCTTTTTTACTCCAGTTAAGGAAGGGCTACAAAACGTTTGACAGACATTTTTCTCCTGATGTCCACAGAGAAGAATGTAGTATTAATTTTAGTTCTTTTAGGAAAGTAGTCTGATTCTTTTTTGATCTGCTTGATTATATTTTCACATTTAATCAACCCAAATTTATGCTCCTTTTCTATTTTTTTAAATACAACTTCAGATTTTTAAATTATGCTTTCTGAATTCTAAGAATGTGGCTTAGCATTTCTTCTTCCTTCTTCCAGTTTCCAAACCTCTTCTAATATACAGTAAGCAATGCTATTGTGCTTCCACTCTGGTGTTCTCCAGCCTTTAAACCATTTGTAACTTAATTCTTCATTGCCTAATGGATGGCACAATTGTGGTGAAGATTTTATATTTTGCTTTTTTGTGTCATGGATGCTGGATCTGAGTTACGGTTATCTTTACAATTGTGCTTCCAGAGAAAAGTTTGGAACAGATCTTTGTCACTATCTTGTCAAGGGCTTCATTTTCTCTTGTGGGGTTGCTAGCCAGCTGATCCAGGAAAGTCATTGACAATTTCATCCACAGTTTATGACCCTGAATGAGGATTCTCTCTTCTACACAGTAACTGAAGTGTCTTTTTGTCTTTACCACCCATCTGACTTCAGGATCATAGAATCATTAAGATTGTGAAAGACCTGTAAGGCTCTCAGAGTCCAACTGTTAACCCAGCACTACTGTGAACACAACTAAATGATATCTCCAAGTGTAACATCCACACACCTTTTGAACACTTCCAGTGATGGTAATTCTGCCCCTTTCCTGGACAGCTTGTTCCAGTGCTTGACCACCCTTTCAATGAAGAAATTATGCCTAATGTCCCATCTAAATCTCCCATTGCATAACTTGAGGCCCTTTCATCTCACCCTGTTCCCTGCTACCTGGGAGAAGAGACTGACCCCCACTTGGCTGCAGTGTCCTTTCTGGCAGTTGTAGAGAGGGATAAGGTTTCCCCTGAGCTTCCTCTTCTCCAGGCTAAACAACCCCAGCTCCCTCAGCTGCTCCCCACAGGGCTTGTGCTCCAGACCCTTCACCAGCTCCATTGCCCTTCTCTGGACTTGCTCCAGCACCTCAATGTCATTCCTGAGGGGAGGGGCCCAGAACTGGACACAGGATTTGAGGTGCAGCCTCACCAGTGCCCAGTACAGGGGTACAATCACTGCTCTGATCCTGCTGGCCACAGTATTGCCCAGGAACCATTGGCCTTCTTGGCCACCTGGGCACACGCTGGCTCATGTTCAGATGGCTTCTTACAACTTAATTCAGCCTGTCTCTGCTCTTGGTTGGAAAGCTGATAGTGTTGACCTGTTGGGGGTTAGGTTTGTTCCTTTTTTGTTTTTACTCTAAAGAATTTTTTCCCCGTAAGTTACTAGGAGACTAAGTATTGGGTGCTTATTATGGGTGCTTGACCAAAACAAAGAAGTGGCTGAAAGCTCGGAAGGGGGGATAACGCAAGTTCTGGGACAGGTAAAGGACAGAGCTGGAGGCAGCTTGGTCTCTTGCTTTCGACATCGCATCGGAGAGGACACGGCCAGGCTGCTACTTGCTGCGGGAGGAGTTCACTGTCATGAGAAAGTCCGGCCCTGGGAAATCTACCATTATCTGCTTGCGTGCCCTGGAATTCTGAGCTCTGCTGCCCTGCTGGAGCTGGGCCAGCCCTGCCCCGCAGTCGCGGTTTTCTTCGGCGCTGCTCTTTTTGCTAGTGTGGCCCTGCACCTCCCCTGCCCTGCCGGGACATCCTGCCGTCCCAGCTACCAGACCAGGACTTTCCACTGCTCCAGCCTGGTGCTCTGAGGATCCTGCAGGGGCACCAGGACTAAACTGCCCTGGGTTTTTGTGAAGCAAAGCCCTCAAGGTTCTTGGTGCTGTTTTGTTATTGATGCTGTTGTTGATTTTGTTTGCTTTGTTACACATACTAGTAAAGAATTGCTATTCCTATCCCAAAATCTTTGCCTGAAAGCCTCTAACTGCAAATTTAGAATTGGAAAAGTGGGGTGGGGGGGCAGAAGGGGGTGGTTTACATTCTCCATTCCAGGGGAAACTCCAGCTTTCCCTGGCTGATACCTGTCTTCCCAAACCAAGACATGACTCCATTCTATAGACTTCCTCTTTGGGTCTGGCACTTCAATCCAGCTTTGTGCTACCTTTAAAGGTGGTCAGTTTGTTAACTCAATTTGACTCTAAGCTCTAACTAAACACAGAATTCTATTGTAGCAATTACACGGTACACTTTTTTCATCCCATTATATTTTGTACACTAGGATCACAGTATGCCACTGGCTATTTTTGTTCCATCAGGAAAAAATAAGGAACTAAACCAGCTGTAAATTGGTAACTGTTCAGTCATATCATTAGTAATTTTGGTACAATTCCATTGCTTTCAGACTGCAACAGAGCTTATGCTGTTGTGTTTTGACCCTGGAGCCTGTTACCCTCACTCTACTATTACCAACATTTGCGTTCCATCTACTGTTTCTCTACTACTCTGCTGAGACCTGAATGCTTTCACCTTCATTGCAAAATCATTAATTCTACTCCATTTTCCTCATCCTGATAATCTTCTGTTCTGGCACTTTGATTTTGTTTCATTTTAGGCCAAACGGTAACAATATTGACTGTAACTGAAGACATTCTGCTACTTGTAAAAATCTCCACTCTAATTATGCTTTCACTACAAAAAATGCTTCAACATATATAATTCTGATTCTATTTTAGACATAAAACTACACTTATAAAGATATTCCTTTCCATATTGAATCCCAAGTATTGATGAGACATCATAGACCTCTCTTTTAGGAATTCAGTACATAATTTCATACACCATGAGAAGCAGAAAAAAACTAGCTTGAATTTCATCTTTGCTTTCAGCATTTCAGCTTTTAAAAGTGACTTGGAAAGTAATCGGTGAGTATAATTCTTTGGCAACAAAATGACTGTTGGAGACCAGTGGGAAGTAATTTTTGGGAACATAATCTCCAAGTATCAGTGAATTACTTCAAACTTCTTTCTATGTTTTTCATTTATGAAGCATGGAACTTCATAAAAACTGTTATATTGTATTGTTTGAATGTTGAAACAAGATTATTCAGAGCAAGGCTTTTGGTGGGGACACACTGTTTAGGTGTGATGGTTCTGAATTTCCTCCCTCTTCACAGCTAGGTACTTCCCTATGCATTAAAAAGAATGTGTGTAGCTAAAGACCCAGAACAAATAGAGAGGATTATATATAAGTAGCTAAAAGATATTTAACACATAAATAGGAAGCAGCTTTTTGGTAATAAAAATAACATTTTTGAGTGAGAAAAGGAAACAGCTGGTTTACAGATCAATATTGAAACAAACACTTTAAATCACCTGTTTAAGATCACACGTTTTACCCTGTATGGTGGTCGACTACAAGTCTTTGTTGTGACTCAGATTACAGCAACTGAAGAAAGACTAAGGGAAGTAAGTACACAGATTATTCAGCTTGATTGTAAGAGCACCCTAGGATGTGGAATGCAAATGAATAGTAAGACCACAGGAACTGGATGTAACCTTTTGCAATTTTCTTCTTATTTCCAGTGACTCACTTGATGACTTCGATAATGTCACTTACTCAATCCCTGTCTCAGTTTCCCGGCTATAAAGATGGTACAACTAGATGAGAATGGGCTTATCTCTTATGTGATTATTTTCTTTTTTCCTGGAAACTGAACTGGAACAGAATAAAAAAAAAAAATTATTTGCAAAACAAATATTCCCTAAAATGTTGCTTTGGAATTATCACAACTTCGATTTTCATGCTTTCTCTGTAATAGAGATGTGCCTCTTAAATTAAAGCATTTGACTTCTAAAATACAATATATATGTCACAACTTTTCATCAGTGGTTGTTCTTTCAAAAATTTAATAAAAGTATAAAGTTCAAACAGAACGAATCAAAATTAAGAAGTTCTACAGCACAGAAACAAAACGTTTTTTCTCCAGTTGAACAATGCAGTTGATTCTGACACATTCCTGACAAATGCTTTCATTTTGATGAAACTACATTTCGTTTGAAGTCATTAACTCAGTATGCATATTGGTTTTATGACATCTGGTTGTTCTCACCTCCCATCTGACATCTTCTATCACAGGTAACAATTATTTTTCTGTCTGTCTTTCCTTCTCTTTTCCAAAAATGCTTTACTCCTCTTACAAATATCCTCTTTATTCCACATATTTCAAACACTCTTTTTCTCTCCTCATGTTGTCTGGCTGATTAAAATAATGAAGTTAAGTTCAAAGCAACTGTTTCCAGGCTCTGCTTAGTGTGAATTTTGCTGTAGTTTTTTGAATGTAAAAGCGCTTATGTGCCTTAAAATTTGTTCA
This sequence comes from Trochalopteron elliotii, assembly GCA_024734555.1. Taxonomy (NCBI): domain Eukaryota; kingdom Metazoa; phylum Chordata; class Aves; order Passeriformes; family Leiothrichidae; genus Trochalopteron; species Trochalopteron elliotii. The sequence goes on from JANPWX010000076.1 coordinate 5,530,529, forward strand.
TCTCTTCTGGTTATATCCATTGGATAATTAAAATACTTTCTTCTGAAAACTTTGTGCCCCTTTTTTTTTAAAGCAAACTGTTCCATTAGGACATTTGTGCCCATTTTAGTACTAACACTGACTTTTAAAGTATCTTGCAATTTATGAATAGAGACGGATGAGATTATGATAAGTCTGCAATTGTACAACTGAACTTGCCCTAGCACATCCTCCACCGTATGAACAGCTTTGGAAAATGACACCATTCTCCACTCACTGCAATCCTCTTACCTGCTGCTTCTTTACAGTCTGTCTAGGGAATCAGATGTTTACTGCCAATTAGGCTTGATAAAACTGCGGGAGTTTCTTGTATTCTCTCAAAAATAGTATTTCTGAGTTGCTGGCAGCTTTTGGAGGGCTTGTGGCTACGTGTACAGCAAGAGACCTAAGTGTACTCCGGCACTTTGTTTATTTGATGATTTAGATAATTTAGATCTTACCCTTACTGCACTATCTACCACAATCATAGCATAAAACATTTAAGACTTTATTGAAGGTTCTCTTTTGGAGCAAAAATAATGTTAAGATACTGCAACTGGAAGTAAATAGATTTATTATTATTATTATTATCATCATCATCATCATTATTTTATTAGGCATACTCACCAGAAACACTGAAGCAACAACACAATCCTTATTCCAAAAAGATATGGGCCACAACTACGGAAAATGTTTTGTTATTTCAATGCTTGAACTGAAAATTTTCCAACTTGCACAACTTCCAGATTGCTGACTAAAACTACTGGGCTGCTGTTTGTTGTCTCTGAGCTCTAACACTTCTCAGCCCTTCTGAAATACATAAAATGATATTAAAAATGTAGGGTTTTTCTATGCAATGGTCATATGTAGAGTTCCCCTGAAATAAATGGGGTTGAATCTGTCTACACTATCATCTTTACACAAAAGGTTTGTCGCCCTGATGGAGAAGTCTTTTTGTTGTTTATACTCTTGAACTGGAGTTTCTCACGCAGCTTCACAAAAATAATGTATATTTTTAGCACTTATCTATTGTTTGCATTCTTGTCCTCTGGGAGGAGAAATGTGATGGACGGTGATGTTCACCATCCAGGTCAAGAGGTGGCAACCTGTGTAGCCAATCTCTGGCCTTTTGTAAAAATGTATATATGGAGTCAGATTTTTAGAATAAAGTAGTAGAAGCTTCCCCTTGAGCTGCTGCGTCTGCTTCATTCCTTGGGTGCCCTGAGACTGCCACAAGTGGTGACCCCAAACATGTGCACCTGACACAAAGGTTCAGAAGAGAAACAAAAAGCAGATGATTTTTTAGGATGGAGGGTGGTGTCAGTTACATCACTTTTCCACTTCTAGTTAAAAGGGAAAAAGTGGAAAGTGATCTTAGTGTCTTGAAAAATGATGTTGAACTTAAAACCTTGTTAGTATTTCTGAGTTAAAAAGTCATTATTTAACAAACACATTTGGAAAGTAGTCTGACTGAAATAAAAATATTCAGTTCCTAATGGATTCAAATCAGATAGGAGCTTGCAAATGAACTAAAAGGGTCTGATTTGGAGCTGCATATACAGAAGCATCATGATGGGGAGGAGGAAGGTGACAGTTCCTGTTTATGCATTTTTGGCAAGCTGCACCTGAAGGATGGGATGATTTTCTGGAAACTGTTGTGCCAGAAATACACAGCTAAACAGGGGGGAACTGAGAAGAGCAAAGGGAATAGAGACCTATGGGGGTGGAACAGGGTCTCTAGTTTATTTTCTTAAGGAAACCAAGCTATGCAATCACATTGCTTTTCTGTCAGTATACCAGCAATAACATTTGAATCTCTTGACCAATTTGAAAAAAGTCCTGACAAAAAAAAAGAAGTTTAAAAGCACTGAGCTCTGCTGGGTTTTACAAAAGTCAGCAGCCAGATAGAGGAGACTCAGATTTGTGTGCCCAGTAAAGAACAGGTGGAAGTGTGAACTCAGCTGCATTATTTGATACAAGAGAATCCAAAGCTGTCATCAAAAAGCAGGCTCCATAAGGTTTGCTGTCAATGGAACTGCTTGTTTGTCATTTAGAGCTAGGGGCATTTTTTGCTTGTTTGTTTGGGTTTTGTTTATTTGTTTTGTTTGATTTAAATAAAATACATTTTAAAGAAGTGCAAGACTTCTGGCAGAGATGATTTTTAAAATGTTCATTGCTGCAAAATATTGGCACTCATTATAAAATTATGCATAAAACCAGATCAGGCCTGTCCAGAACAGGCCCTGAAATTCCTACCTGGAAGGAAATCCCCTTGGGCCAGTGTTTTCTCTCTGCAGTGGAAAGGACTGTTTCCATTTCTTCTCAGGTTAGAGCTAGCTCTGACCCTTTTCTCTTTCTTAAAATACCGTGGTGCCACCAAACTTAAAGAATGAAAAGTCATGAGTCAGATGCCAAAAAAAAAAAGCCTGCTCTTGAAAATTACGATATGTTGATAAAATATATTTTACTTTGGATTTGGTCAGTCCTTGAAATTTTTAAAAATCCTTCAATTTCTTGAGAGAGAGAAGTTACAGTGTTCTACTTTCATTAAGGTATCGTGAGAAATTACTTTGAGCCCTTGGTGCTACAGGGTATTTCATCTTTCATGGCTGTCCCTTAAATGGCAAACCCACTGAGACTGAAAACTCCTCCACAGCTTTCACATCTCCAGATTTCCATCAGTCTGAGAAAGAGCACCACTCTTCTGGGCAAGGAACCTCCAGAAAAACCCTCGGAATTATTTGTTTCTTCTTTCATTTTGCCTCACGCAAGAAAACAAACAGTTATGATTGCTTACAGCTAGTGAAAAGGGAGTATTGGTGGAACTGAGGAATTTGGAATGTGGCATTTGGTCAATACAAAAGGAAGATATGAGGGAGAATGAAAATTCCTAAGACTGAGGAGACATCTAGAATCATAAAGAAATATGCATTTTGTCCTGCATAGGGTATATGTTATGATGCCCTTTGAATGACAAGTGAACATTTGTTGTTATGAACTGAGAAGAAACGGTCATGTATTCCATTATAATGATTGGCTTTTCAGGTTTAGGAAAGCAATTTACCTGATATGTTACAATAGCTATATTGACATTCCGTTTCCAGATTTCACAGCAGTCTGTTCTAGACAGGACTTCAGAGAAATTGATTTAATAGAATGCCTGTCAGTGACAAGACTTCAGATGTTTCTAAGCAAGGGTAACTCTTACTAACCAGGCAATGAAATTCTCTTGAAGGCTCTCATGTATCACTCCAACTTTGGGATATAATACATTGAATTAGACTGGGCTTCCTGTTGATTGGACAGCAGTGTCAAATGTTTCATCATTACAAAACAAATCTGTGTGAATCAGAAAACTACCATTAAATGTTGGAAATACTGTCAATAAGAGCTCAGTCTCTTCATGCAGACCTGTCAATAAATGAGATAGCTTTTATGGTTTCCTCTTTATTTTTCTCTGGTAAATTTTACTGCTTTTGTACAAAAATATTACAAAATTATTTGCTGTGTCTAGGATTTTTTAGATATAAGGAAAAAACATTGCCAAAAGCCTGAGAGAGGTGAACCTTCCCATCTGTTCAACACTGTTAAAGCCACATCTGGAATGACAATTCTAGTTCATCGCTCCCTGGCACAAGAAAGACATCGACATAGAGCAGCTGGTCAAGTGAAGGGCAAGGACTATAGTTTAGGAATTGGAGCATGTCATATGAGGAAAGGCTGAGAGGTGGAACTAGTTAGCCTAGGGAACAGAAGAGTCAGAGGCATCTTATAGATGTGAGTAAATATCTGATGGGAGGCTGTAAGCAAGACTGAGTCAGGCTCTTTTCAGCGGTGCCCAGTGATAGAGCAAGTGACAATCGGCAGAAACTGAAATACAGGGGGTCTTGTCTGAACACAAGAAAACACTTCTTTGCTGTGCAGGTGACTAAGCACTGGCACAGGTGGCCCAGAGAGGCTGTGGAGTCCCCATCCTTTGAGAGACTCAAGGCCATCTGGATGCAGTCCTTAGCAACCTGCTCTAGCTGACCCTGCTTGACCAGGTTGGCTGGACCAGATGGCCTCCAGTGGTGCCTTCCAATCTAATGTTTCTGTGATTATGTGCTTTTCAGCAAAACAGTTTTAGTCACAATGTTGGCTTGATGCAAGTCTACACTCCAACTTCCATAACTTTTGAAACCTGTATTCTGCAAGAGTTTTCAGCTTTCCCTTTTAAGTTACAAGAAACTATATATAAGAACCTATACTCCTTGTATTCATTTTGTATTTTCCACAGAACAGTAAGAATTCACATGCTTGACCCAGTATAAAGCAATTAACACAAATACAGAACAGATATAAATAACTGTGTCAGTAATTATTAAGCAGAAAGGTGAGTAGGATAACTTCATGGAATATTTTCTTCCTAAAATTATCTCACAGACACTTGGATCTTATGGTCTTATACGTTTTATATTTTGATTGGTTTGTACTTAAAGCTGTGATTCTTGAACACTAAGGCCATTGATCTAGTGAATACAGTTACTTGAGCTACATCCTTTACTTGCCATATGCAGGTCCACGCAAATTAACTGAAGGATTGAGTATGGACTACCTATGTACACCTCTAACAACATAATTATTATGTCTAGTACTACCATTCCAGTCATGTTTTAGTTATTTCTGATACTAAACATATGGTGGTACCTCACTCTCTTCTCATCATCTTATTTTTTTCAGTCTTGCTTCCTTTAGTTTTGAAGTGACTGCCTGTTGTTAATGAATGGATAAATTCTTCAGCACCAGCCTGTTACATGAAGGCTATCTTCCCTGCTGGTTACAGATGGTGGGAAGTGATTTTATTGATTTGTTAGTACTTAGCTAGAAGGATTACATCTAGAAGTAATAATGTGGCCAGGCCCTGGGACAAATCACCACACGAGTTAGTGGAGGGTCTGTGCCTTAAACTGAGTGTGACATTATTATATTTACCAGCTTTTCATAGTGCTTTGCTTTTTAACACCACTGTAATCTCTTCTGAGCCATCTGTTGGTCATTCAAGTTTCTGTTTCCTTCATGTGCTGGAAAAGTTGGGAGACTTCATTTTCTGA
>JANPWX010000076.1:5540563-5551114 GCA_024734555.1 Trochalopteron elliotii
TTCCTAATTAGGAAATAGATGAAATTAGTCGCACTGCTCATTCCAGCGGGCGGGTGGGCGTGCGTGCGTGGTGGCGGGACGCCGGGGGAGTGGGTTTATCCCGCTGCCGGCGGCACGGGGAGGGGTGCGGGGAACGCGGGGTGTGGGTAGGTGCCATGTTTGGAAACCAGATCCCCACATCCTCTTTTGAACCTTTTCCCTCACCCCCTCGTCCCTGCCAAACATCGCATGTGATGACATTTTTTAGCCTCCTCCGTCAGTCGGAGGCTTCAAACGTAACGTTGCTGAATCGCCTACTGCGAGTGATGAGAATAAACAGATTGGAGTCGTGGCCTGTGGAGGAGAATCACGGTTTCTCCTCTTCTGACAGCCCGTCAGGCCTGTTCGCTCCGGGCGGGAGGTGGTGGGAGAGGTGACTGGAACAGTGCGAGCCTCTGACACCACGCAGACCTCCGTGCCACAGGAGGTGTATCCTTACCTCACTGTCGCCTGCTTGCGTGCACCTGTGCTTGGAAGGGATGCGCTGAAGGTGTGACGTGATCTGGGTGTTTCTTTTGGCTGCATCGGAAATACCCGCTTGAGCGATGCAGGTGCCAGCTCTTCCCCATGGCTGGGGACCAAATCCCCGCAGGCTCCCGACTTCGGCCCCGTGCGCTGTGCGTCGTGAAGCTGGGACAGCGTTTTGTTAGCACATTGTTGTCCCTGTCCCTTCCTATTCGTTCTCGACTGTGAATTTTTACAGGGGCTATTTGAGATCCTTGCAATGGTGGGTGCTGCGGCCCAGCTGCCAGCGCTGTGCTGGCTAGGAGCTGTCCGGCACTGTGGTGCTTGGATCTCAGCTCAAGACGAAGAGTTCAGTTTGCTGTTGCAGTTCATTGTGCTTGGGGTGTGGCTACCCTTGGAGGTGGGGTGATTGGAATGAGAAATGTTCTGTGAAAATGCATTGTGTTAGTCACTGTGGGGAAACGTGACTGAAGGATCCCTCCTCAGTTTCTATTCATAAAAAAAAATAATAAAATTAAATAAAGGAATAGCTCAAAGGCTCTAAACGATATGTATCCAGCACAGCTATTTCTATACAAATATTTAGCTTTTATTCTGTGAAGGAGATGACAAGATGATGTTGTAAAAGAATACTATAAATCTTACAGTCGCTGTAAGAATGAACTTCCATTGGTTTGTAGAGATGCTATTTTCTCAGCCCTGTTCTTGTTAACACTGGGTAGAGAATAAATTTTCCTCCCTTTTCTTTTTTCTTTTTTTCTTTTGCATTGATGTTTCTGAATTCTGGACTGATATTTCCTTTCCTATGAGATTATGGGAATCTTCAGCAGTTTCACTAAATGAACTTAGGATACTTCAAATGTAATTTTTAGAAGAGGGCACAAATGGTGCTTTGTGAATTCAACTAGAAACTACTTTATATTATCTTCAGAGGTTTGCGATACCCAGATTTAAAAGTTTATTTCCCTACAAGAGTTCTTTCAAATAATAACAGTCTATACTCTCCATTGGCCTGGGAAATTGTTATTTTAAATAGATTTCTGTCTTTATTTAAAGAGCCAGAAATTGAGGGAAAATACACTGGAAAACTTTCAAACCTGTGTACTCACTTTAGCTGTATCGTTAATTTGTAAAAATCAAGTCACAGCAAATATTTTTCTTATGGGTTATGATTCAACTCTTAGAGCCACTAGATTTTCTGACATCATTTGCCTTTTCTGTATGTTGAGCATTTACATTCTTTCTGGGATTAGAATTTGACACACCTTTCCATTGAGTAACTCTTTTGAAACTGGAATTTTGACAAGAATTTACTTCGATAATTTTATAAAGGGTTGTTACAAATATACAGTGGTGCTATCAGATGACACAGCTATATTATAAAAAAATCAGGTATCATCACCACCCCTTCCTATTATCTTTGTTAAAAGATTTTCTGATTATCCAAATGTCTCAACAAAACTGCCACCAGTTTTCGTTAAAACCACCTGGTGGAGAAATGTTTCCATCTGTAACACCCACATGCAAATCTGTAATTTTCCCTGAAAGTGAAGCTGAGAATCAGTGCTGCAAACTAGGCTACCTTCAATCCTGGGCTGATCAGAGGCCGGATATGCGCTGTCTCATGAATCATAGGGGCTAAAAAGGGTGCAGCATTTCTCTCCTGCTCTGGATGTCCTGATAGCAATGAAAGTTTCTAAAACAGTACTTGTAATTTTCCTTTCCAGTACTCCTCACAGCAGAAAACCATAGGAAGAAATATTGGTTAAATGACTATATTCTTCACACAGTGGTCATAAAATTGTGGGTCCAGGGGAATTTGAAGCGCTTCTGTGAAAGGACTGTATGGATTTCAAGAGAAGTGAAAGCACTTAGGGTCATCGGTAAAGAGGCTGTGTCCCTCTCCTTTGGGTCTGTACGTCTCTGTCTTCCTGATCCCTGTTTCTGACTCTGAGCTAAAAGCCTTCTTGTAAACCCTCTCTGCCAGTTCATGCTGACATCAGCACGTACTGCAGCGTGCCAGGGTGCTGTTACAGGGTGCAGGACTATGGACACTGAGCTGTTTTCACTGCTTCCACTGGGGCATTGCAAATGCATCCTTTGCTTTGAGACCACCTGCTTTCTGCTTTCCAGGAACTTGCCCTATCTGTCAGTTTGTTGGTCCGCTGAGTTTCCTTCAGCAGTGTGGGGCTTACAGAGTTTGTGACCCCTTTAGGATAAAGATGTACATCTTAGACTAGCCAGTGTGATTTTCTTTTTCTATGCACACCTGGTCAGCAGCAGGGACCTCATCTTTCCTGCACCCTTCTGTCATCAGATTTCACACTGCTGTGGGTGGTGTTTGTGGAAGGGGAACACTTTGCTGTCCTAGTACTTGTTGAATACCCTGGAGTAATGTGTTGAGGAGTTTGGGCTTTTGTGAAGGTTCCTTCTTTTGCGTGTTTTACGAATAGGTGTACCTTGGCTTGAGGAACACTTTGCCATTAGCTGATTGCCTTGAGATTGCCTTCACATCCAAAGACAGGTTTTGCATTCCTTCTATAATAGGCACAGTGTCACCAGGCATTCCTGAGACCATATCCATGGTCTCATTCGATGAACTGTGGTCCCAGTCTGTTGCATGGCACTGAAGACTCATATCCACATAAACCCTTTGATGCTTGCCAGGCACTAAGTAGAAACTCAAACCTCTTCAGTGCACTCTCATAGTCTGGGATTAGGAAGCAGGTCCTCTGTCTCATCTTGAAGCTTTAGAGCTTTGTGTTTTGTTCCTCTGTGGCTAGAAGAGCATCACTTTCGTATTTGCTACACCTTTGAAAGCTGCATGGAGAGCAGTCTGTTGGGTAGATGGGCTTTACCATGGTATACTCAACTCTCGTCCACTCGTTTCCCTGTTTCACACTGACTTTGCCAGATTTTTGCATATCTCTGAAGACTATACTCTCTATCATCTCTTTTAATAGTACTTGGCCTTAGACATCCAAGCTTTTGCTTTTCTTGTATGAATAAATATTTGCATAGAACAGTAGTAAAATAGCCTCCTCTGCAGGCTAATTCACATCAGAGGCATTTTTCCTGTTTTACTTGGTAGATACTCCTGTAGGCTGGAAGGGAAGAGTTTCATGTTGAGTGGCTGATGTCTAGCCTAAAGTCCAGATATTGCCCAACAGGTGACTGATGTGACTAAAAGTATGTGGAGAAGCATGAAGGGGTAAGTTTTCAGTGAGGCTGAAGAGAGAAAACAAACCATCATTTGCAAAAGTGTGTGTGTGTGTTTGTGTAAAATTGAAAGAAAAAATAATTTAAAGGTTTAGAGTGTACATTTAAGCACTAGGTAGCCTGAGACAACTATTTTGCCTGTGGGTGTAAGGTGCCTTGAACTGAAAAAAACACAGTTATGTACAGCAAACTTCAATCACAGAGAAACCACAGAATTATAGATGTGTATACTTAAGGTGAAGTTTGCTAATATGTAGTTATGTGCCTTATCTCATTGTGTTAGACAAGTACTAAGTGGAAATTGTGGCAGCTGAGAACACAGCTATAGCTGAGTTCCAGGTCTGTTCAAATTTTGGCCAGTAATTAGGAAGTGGCTCCTAGTTACCATGGCATTTATATTTGCTGGAGCAAACTTAAGTTGGGATAAAAGCTCTTACTAAGCTTCTGATGGGACGTGAGAAGGCTGTGAGATTGTTGGCTGAGGTAGTGGCCGTAGTAGGAAAGTTAACTAAGACATGGGAAGTGCTCTGTAGTTTTGTAACTCTAATTGAGTAGCTTCAGTAGAGAGGGTGACACGTACTTGAAACCTTCCCATCTTAAAAGTTACCTCAAGATTTTTCATGGCAGTTAATAATTTGGGAGAATTTGATGCTAACACCCTATTTTGACCACCTAGTATGGTACATAAGCATGACTTTAATAGAGCTCAGGTCTCTAGAATCAACAGGGATATTGCAGCTGCCCATGTTTCAGGGCTGCCAAATCTTGGTCACTTGCAGTTGGTGAGAGTATCTGTTTCAGGGTTTGCAAAGTAACTTCCCTATAATTTTCTTGGGGCACCTGGAAGCTCCCAGCCTTCACTACTGTGTAACTGAAGATTAACCAATGACCAGGAGACTTGTGCTCTCAACCAGTTTCCTGGAGACAATGTCTTTCATTCTGTCTTTCTAGCACTTGAACCACACCTATCATTGTCAGAAAATACCGAATACTGCTTAAAGTGGCAGCTGCTGCCATCCTCATTTTGTATAGTACTTATGGGCAACAGGAGGAAGTACAGTTCCAAGACGTTCTTAGCCTGTATGCTGTAAGTTCTCTGTAAATAATTACCCTTCCATAAAAAGTAGTGAAGGAAGAGGTAGGATCATTCTTCCTCCTTTCTGTTGAAACAGGGCCGCTTTCCAAAAATAAAAGTAGGAGTGAAGGGGCCATCTTGAGAACGTCTGTCTTTATCTTATCTTTAGGATCAAGGATCGAAAGCCCATCTTTAATCCCACTGAGAAACAATGGAGGAATTGAGAGTTCTGGGAACTGGTTGTGCATTTGGCATCAAGGAATTAAAGGATAAAATAGATAAACAATACCAAGACTCTCTCCTCTGATTTGGCCTCCCTCTTATTTATTCTTTCCATGGCTGCATGAATCTCACTTTCTCTGCAGTGGAGCAGGAGGAATGGAGGCCTCTGCTTTAGAGCCTTTATTTCTTTCTTTGTACTTAGAGCAATTTGGAACCACCATGTTTCAGACTGTGCTGGTGCAGGGAGCAGAGTGCAGGTTGTGTTACTGTGTGCATGGGTATTTTAAGCTCCTTGAATCACCCAGAAAGACTGTTTAAGTTTTACCTTGCACCTCTTCATGGCAGTGCCAGCTCTGATCCTGACACTTGAGTATACAAATCCACGATGAAACGATTTTACTTCTGGAGATTGTCTGGTACAACCCCCTACTCAGAGCAGGGCCACCTGCAGCAGGTAACCCAGGATAAAGTGCGGGTGGCTTTGGAGTATCTCAAAGGATGGAGACTCCACAACCTCTGTGGACAGTCTTTTCCAGTGTTCAGCTACCCTCACAGTTATCATTCAGATGGAACTTCCTGTGTTTCAGTTTGTGTACATTGCTTCTGGTCCAGTCACTGGGCGACTCTGGGAAGAGTTTGGCTCTGTCTTCTTTAGTCCTTCCCATTGGGAATTTACACATGTAAAAATCCTTCTGGGTCTTCTTTCCTCAGGCTGAACAGTCCCCAGCCACTCTCTCAGCCTTTCCTTACGTGATGGGCTCCCATCCCTTGTCTGTATTTATGGCTCCTTGCTGCACTGGCTCCAGCATGTCTTTCTTTTATCGAGGAGCTCAGAAGTAGATTTATCATCCAGATATAGCAGAGAGCAAAGATCACCACTTTCAGTCTGCTGGTGATGCTTTTCCAGTGCAGCCCAGGATGGCATTGGCCTTCTTTGCTGCAAGCGTGTGTTGCTGATTCACATTCAGCTTGGTGTTGACCAGGAATTCTCAACTGCTTCTCTGCAGAGCTTCTTTCCAGCTGGTTGGCCCCCTGGGATTATTCTCCTTGTGCAATACTTGGCATGTCCTAATGCTGGAGGTTTTCTGACTTACAAGAGAGACCAGTATCTAAACATGTTCTCAAATCATTCAGGGAAAGGATTGCTTTGGTCACTGCTTCCCACCCTTTTCTCTTTACTGCCCAAGGCCTTTGCTCAGAGAGGAGGAGAGAATTGAACAGTGCAGAAACTGTTGTGGCCTTTTGGCCAATGGAAACATCAGAAGGAGTTTAACATTGGAAGCTTCAAGTTCTCTTCAGTCTGAAAGGGCAGGTATGGCTATGAATGTGCTTTGATAAAACAGACAACTTTTGGTGACCTCAGAGTTGCATGGAGTGTTTTCATGCCTTTTGGGGTATTTCAGAAAATTGATAGTCATTTTTTTCACTTGAGGGTGGACTGAAGAGACTAAGGAGTCCAAACATACTCACCACTGAACACAGTCACTAGCAAGGCAATTATGAGACAGTCATTGACTGATCTACTGGGCAGCCATCTCACTGCTGAGGAGGAGCAGGAGACTGTCAGCAGACAATAGCAGATTGATAGGCATTTCTTAAAATCTGCAGAGGAACGGGAGGTGATGGGGGTGACAGACAGTAATAAATATTCCTGCCGTCTTTTAGACACAGGCTTCAGATCAGCGTTTGGTGAACTTTTGGAACATCTGAGCTGTTGTCCAGAGCTCTTTTCTGCCCCCAGTTTAAGTGGTTTTATTGGAATGCACAGAGCATTATTTCTGCGCATGCGTCTTCCCACATGATTCTCCACTTGATGGAAGATTCTGCCACAGCTTCATTGCTAGCTTTGTCTGACATTGCAGTAATACTTTCTAACTAAGAAGTCTGTCATTCTTCAAATTCAGGGGCATTATCTGTGCCCTGCAGAAGGGTGAAGACAAAGACTTTGTGAAAGAACATCATCTCTGGGCAGGAACTTCGCAAAGTACAGAATTATTATAAACCTTATCTTAAAAGGAATTATGCAGAAGAGGCTTCTTCTTAGAGGGGGAGGGTACTATCCTGTTGTTTATTTTTCTGGAAAATAGCAGAGGGGGAACAACATTAAGAGAGATTTGAAATTCTCAGTCTTGTCAATACCCTTTTATTTCTGAAGACTCTATACAAGGAGTTTTTTGCATCCTTGGATAGGAAAGCATCTAACAAAGATGTAGCATGCTTCCTTCATCAAGCATTTACTAAGCATTTTAAGACTTGAGATTAATGCCTTAAGAAAAGGCTATTTAAAAATACTGCTGTCCTTGTATTCAAGCTTGTTGAAATGCAGGCATTATTGAAGGTGGAAAATGACAAAACTGAAATTCTGTTTTGGGTTGCCAATTACAATTTCTACCTTGTTTTACCTTCTCCTTTGCTCTACCCACTGGTGACTGCTGCATTTGTCTACTCCCCTGGGCCTATCAGTTTTAATTAATAGATGTTAGCATGCAATTATGTTTTAGGGGAAAAAGCTTGCGTGCTTATAGTCTGACTTCACTTCCCAGCAGTGATAAAATATGTAAAAAAATCTTATGTCATCAGTCACAAACACAGAGTGAGTAGTTTCATTGTACTTTTTGAAAATACTTGCATAAATTTAAAATTATATTAAAATTAAAATAATTTTCACCATGATTTTGACACCTCACCAGATTTTCACCTCTGTATGATTTGTCTCAGTCAAATCCAGGTATTAGATCTGCAAGGATGCAGATACCTTATCAGATATCTACATCTGTCAAGAATTATGGTTGTTTTATCCCTTATTTTATACTTCATAGATATGGTAAAGTATTACACAATGTTTATAGTGTAGCTTAGTTTGGGAATCTAGACAGTAAATGTTAGTCAGACTTAGTTTTGATATTCACAACAAGCAGCAGAAAAGAATACCACTATGAGTTTGGTTTAACTGTTTCGTAGATAAGACAATTGGTAGGATAGCATTGTAATTCTTTCTACTTAGAACTGAAGTAATCATCCTCAAAATTTGATTGCATGTCAGATACTTACATCCAGAGAGAGTTTTAAGCAAGAAAGCCATGTTCTAAATATATTTTCTGGCACTGTTACAAAGGCAAGAAGAGCTAGTTGCAATTTTCAGAATAATGACACACAAAACCATTTATACAGTTTCCACTTCAGAGGCATGAAGAGACACGGCATGATGAGTAGCTGTTTCCAGACTGTTCTAGATTGAATTGGAGCACCTATTTAGGTACAAATTTCTGAGTTCACATCATGTGTGTCTTATTTTCAGTGTCAGGACTTTGTACACTTTGCCTATGATAAGCACTGTTCATACATTTGAAGATAAGGGAATGAACCTGTCTGTATATGAAGTTTTTTCAGATATCTGTAATAAAAATGTAGCTTTAGAAATCTAATGTTTTGGTCTGTCTTTCCTATTTTAAGGCCTCCTGGAATCACTGAAAATCAGTATATGCCCTGAGAGTTGCTTTTTGATCAGGGATGAACCTAGCAGATAGAGCTGTACTTCTTATTGATGACCGCAGTGGATTTAGCAAATTAACTGTTTGAAATTTTGGGGATCTGAGGTGTAGCCAAAAAATATTTTTCTGTTCATTTCAGGCTTTAGATAAACATAAAATTCTAGTAAATTTCTAGAATGGTTGTTTAAATGTCTAGCGTCAAAATACAGTTATTTACTTTAAGATCCTTAATTGAGAGTTACGTTTTGAACTTTGTTATATGACTTTTATTAGAACATTGCTCATGAATGGAGCACAGTCTAACAACACTATTTTACTTTTAAGTACTATTATATTGCAGGGAAAAAGGGTACTACTCTTTTAGTAAGAAGCAGAGCACTCTGTTTGTTCTGAAAATTGCTAATGGAAGTCTTCACACGCTTGAACGACCTGAGTGTGAAGTGTCTTCTCAAGTGTTACTCTAGGTTACCAATACTGCATACTCTGAATTGATCAAAGTATTTATGTATTCAAAACTCCGTCTATAGAAGGTCTAATAAAAGATGATACATTTTTTTCGAACCTTGTTTGGACCGTGAGCCTAATGACCACTAAAAATCTTGTAGCCACTGCTCATGAAGATTTTGTTTGCATTTTTATAAGACATATATTAATTTTGAAGTCTTTGAATATACTGTGAAGAGTTCAAAATAATATCCATAAACTTGGATTTTGTAATATCTATTGATACATCACTCTCTTTCTAGACATTTAGAACAGATATTTAGACAGGTATTTAGAAAATCTATGGTCCTACACTATACAAACAATCCAAAGTTTTCACCGTGAACTGCTTACATCTCTGGATAATAATCATATTAAAGATTAAATGTTCAGTGATAGGATTTTGAAAGAAGTGACAATGAAGCAGTTTATGTAAGAAAAGGCCAATTTGGGAGCTGGATGATTGAATAAGTTTACTTGTGTTCTGAGCCATGATTTTTTAGTGTAACTGTTTTCTTTTAGTGATTCCATTGGTCTTGGAAAAAACATCAAGAGCTATGCAAAACCAGATGTAATAGCTGTCTGAGCTTTCTCATCTTTTTTTCTTTGCACAGTTTCTTTAGCACTTGCAAGTTCTAAGAAAGCAGAGTATTTTTTTCATTTATATTCATTATTCTCTAGGTTCTTAATTAGCCTTTTATATTAAGTTATTTTCAAAGTAAAGACGTGCTTTTGCTTATTTGTAGTATTAACTTTACAATAATTTTGACATTTGACATCAGGAGACTAAATTTTGTACTGATTAAATGATATTTAATCATCACAGATATAGATGAAAAAATGTGAAAGCATGAGCAGTAAAAGAATGTGAAAAATCTATGAGTATTTTAGTCACTTTAAGTGACAAGTCTCCTGTTATTTATTGCAGGAAGTTTGACATTGCACAACAAACTTCAGTTATACAGTTTCATGTTCTGCTGGTCATGTGTTTTTAGCTATAGATGTAGAACGGGAAGGCAGCTGTTTGATGGAATGAATGGAGCATGAGCTGAGGCAGTGTAGAAGAAAGGACAGAATTTATGAGGGCTCTAGATCATCCTAGGTTAACTCTATTGATTTTGGCCCAGGATGCTACCTGCGAAGTGTCAGGGTAATGGGTTTGCATTTTATGAATGAGAATTAAAAGAGGCTTTATATATGTATATGTGCTTGTACCTAAGAATATGGAACCAGCCTGTACACAAGTATGTACAAGTTGCTTTATGGACTTTAATTGCAACTCTAATATGTTGCTTAGCATTGCTGTAAACATGCAGAGTGTGTTGGTGAAAGTTGTTCAAGAGCTGAAAATTAGGAACAATTTTTCCTGCAGTCATATCTTAGGGACAAGTGGCAGAGTTGCTGCCAGGGACAAGCAAAACATTATTTTTCTGTGGTCTGTTGTCTCTGTTGAGATTGATTAACTGTGGTGACTCTCTGCCTTGAACTAAGTCTCACTGGAAGCACATCTGTTAACTGGAGTAAAACTGAAGAGTTGTTCAGTCTGTTTAAATGGGA
>JANPWX010000076.1:5551512-5615450 GCA_024734555.1 Trochalopteron elliotii
AGGAAAGGAAAGGAAAGGAAAGGAAAGGAAAGGAAAGGAAAGGAAAAGAAAGGAAAGGAAAGGAAAGGAAAGGAAAGGAAAGGAAAGGAAAGGAAAGGAAAGGAAAGGAAAGGAAAGGAAAGGAGGCACCTCACTTTATTTATCACTGTTCAGAAGTGTATCTGTATTGTTTAATCACTTTGTGTTCTGCACACCCCTAACTTCCTGCAGTCTTAATAGTGTATTTTGTTTTCCTTTGGTTTCTCCAAGAAGCTGTTTTTCATTATACTCACAGAAAGGAACTGTATTTACTCAAAGGCGGAAATTGCAGAATTATATGAATTGATTCTGCTAGTGTATATGTAAAAAGTGTGTAAATTCCTTCGAGGTTAAACGCACAGTACATTTTTCTTGTATTTCAGAGCAAAATTAGATATTGATTTTTTAATGAGAAATCTATTCTAAGAATATAGAACCTCAGTAATATATTATGATTCTTGTATTTTGTGTTTTTAGATGATTTGATATTGATTGTAGTTTTAAAATTTAAAAGCTCTGTTTTTCAAGCAAAATATCTTCATAATTTATCTTTCAAGAGATTTTAAAATCTTTCTTCCTCAGCTTAAATCAAAACATCACCCCTTAAAAAGGTATTTTTCAAACAATTATCCACTCACTATAAAAAAACTATCCACACAAGTTCTTAGGAGTCGACTGATCAGTTCAGCGTTTCAGCAGGAATTTACAGGTTTGTTCACTTGTAGCATCCCTTCTTCTGGTGGACCTGTTTCAAGTTCTAAGCTTGTCCCTGTCTGACCAGGTTTAAGCAGTCCATGTAGAAAAGGAGCTTTTCTACATGGGGAGTTCTGGTTACATGGCTGGTGAGATCATGCTCTGTCTTCCATTCAGCCTAGGTGATCTGATTCTTTCTTTCTTGGTTTTTGCTCTGTATGGGATCAAAAGGAAAAAAACTGAGATTTCTGTGGTGTAAAGTAAAATTAATGACATGAACAGTATGAGGGAAGAATCTTGAGGCAGCAGCAGGAATGCTCCTTGTTATGGAGGGAGTTTGCCCTTTTAGTTTTTTACAGGGTTTGTAGTTTGGGAGTGCTTTCAGCTTTATCCTTGAAGAATTTATGGTCGTGTGTTTTTTTTCTGCCTGCATATAAATGTTTGCCGTATTTCTCTGAAATCAAGGGCGATTCATGGTTTTTGTCTCATTCTGTTGGATTACTGCAATGTATTGTACTGGGATTAGTCTTGAAACTTCCTGTTGATCTCATACTGTACCTTTTTACTTTTCCCTTTGCTTCTTATTACTTTTCATCTTAATACAAAGCTTTCCTTCCCATGTACTGGTAGACTAAGACCACAGAAGAAAGCCTTCTTTAAAGTAGAAAAGGCGGGTAACTTTCACATACAGCTTTAGTGAAGAAGACCTAAATTTGAAAGCTTTCTATGAAAGCCAAAGTTTGATGAAGTTTCTGTGAGGGCAGCTTGCTAGTTATGTAAAAGTTGCAGAGGGGGAAAGGAAGTAGTCTTCCTGGCAATTTACTTAATAGTGTGAAATACCAGGTGTTAAAATTTGAAGACAGGCACTTGCATGTCTGGAATTCATAAATAAAACAAGAAAATCAATAAGTGACTTTGGCAATTGCCACCCTTTTGACTCCTTTGTCAGAGGCCGAGAAGTGAATGAAGAAGAAAATTAAAAGTGTTTTCCGTGAAGGAAAAGTACATTTTCCTCAAGTCTAAAGCTGAGGTGACAGAGAGTACAGAGAAGCTCTTACTGCTGTGTGCCCTGCTGGATTCGCTGTGGCTGGATACTGGGTGGCCACCAAAGCTGTTCTGTTGCTCCCTTCCTCAGCTGGGCAGGGGAGAGAAAATATAATGAAAGGCTCATGGGCCCAGATAAGGGTGGGGGAGATCACAGGGGGAGAGCATTTACTGTCACGCACAAAACAGATTCAGCTTGGGGAAATTAATTTAACTTACTGCCAGTCAGAATCAGAGTAGGATAATGATAAATAAAACCAAGTCTTTAAACACCTTCCACCACCCTTCCCTTCTTACTGGGCTCAACCTCACTCCTGATTCTCTCTATCTTCTCCCTCAGAGCAGCATAGGGATGGGAAAACGGGCCTGCAGTCAGTTTATCACATGTTGTCTCTGCCATTCCTTCCTTTTCAGGGGAGGACTCCTCACAGTCTTCCTCTGCTTCAGTGTGGAACAGATCATCTTGAGTGCTATCATGCAGTGCATGTAGGACAACCAGGGGATCAGGCCCAGCCAGCCTGGGTTCAGGGAAGGCATGTTTTGCATGACCAACCTGATCTGCTTTAAATGACCAGGTGACCTGCCTAGTGGATGAGGGAAAGACTGTGGATGAAGTCTACCTGGACTTCAGTAAAGCCTTTGACACTGACTTCCTCTGCAGAAAATGGCAGTCCGTGGCTTAGACAGGTGACCTCTTATCTGGGTTAAAACTGGCTATATGGACAGGCCCAGAGAGTGGTGGTGAATGGAGTCACATCCAGTGGTATTCTTCAGGACTCAGTATTGGGGCCAGTCCTGTTTGATGTCTTTATCTGGATGGGGAGATTGAGTGCACCCTCAGTAAGTTTGTAGTCAGTGCCAGTTTGGGTGGATGTGCTGATCTGCTGGAGGGCAGGAAGGACCTGGACAGGCTGGATCAATCTGCCAGAGCCAACAGTATGAGGCTCAACAGGGCAAAGAGCTGGGTCCTGCACTTGGGTCACAACAATGCCCAGCAGTGCTATAGGCTGGGATCAGAGTGGCTGAAAAGCAGCCCAGGTAAAAGGATCTGGAGCTGCTGGGTGACAGTGGCTGAGCATGAGCCAGTGTGTGCCCAGGTGGCCGAGAAGGCCAGGGGCATTCTGGCCTGTATCAGCAGTAGTGTGACCAGCAGGACCAGGGAACTGATTGTACCCCTGTACTCGGCACTGGTGAAGCCACAGCTCCAGTGCCACTCCAAGAAGGACATTGAGGGGCTGGAGTGAGTCCAGAGAAGGGCAGTGGAGCTGGGAAAGGGTCTGGAGCACAAGTCCTATGAGGAACAGCTGAAGGAGCTGGAGTGTTTAGCCTGGAGAATAGGAGGCTCAGGGGTCATCTTATCACTCTCTACAACTGCCTGAAAGGAGTTTGCAGCCAGGTGGGGGTTGAGCTCTCCTCCCAGACAGCCACCGACAGGAGAAGAGTAAATGGTGTCAAGCTGTATACCAGGGGAGGTTCAGGCTGGACATCAGGAAGAATTTCTTCATGGGAATGGTGGTTAAGCATTGGAATGAGCTGCCCAGGGAAGTGGTTGAGCTATTTTCCCTGGAAGTGTACAAGAAAGGACTGGATGTGGCAGCTTGTGCTAGGGTTTAGTTGACAGGGTGACATTTGGTGAAAGTTTGAACTCAGTGATTTTGGAGGTCTTTTCCAACCTTAATGATTTTATGATTCTATGACTATCCCAGCAACACTAACACTGACATTGATGGGCTTGGCCTTGGCAAGTGATGGGTCCATTTTGGAAGGAAGCTGGCATTGGCTCTGCTGGACATGGCAAAAGCTTCAAGCAGCTTCTCACAGGAGTCACTCTGTAGATCCCCAGCTACCAAAACCTTGCCACTCAAACCCAATGCAGTTCCATAGTTTGTCAGAATCTAGCAGTCTGCAAATTTTTATTCTGTGAAGTTGAGTCTTTCTTATTTGGTAGCAAAATACCCTTTGGAGAGCTGCACGCCAGGGCTATCAGCATTCTATTTTTATTAGTTCCCAAAATATGTTTTGTTTTACGTTGTAAGCCTGAAAAGTACTACTGGAGTTTGCTCTCTAGAAGACAGTTCAAATCATGCCCTATAATAATATGGCTCTTCCCAGCTGAATTCAAAAACAGTTTATAAAGTTATAATAGAGGATTTTTTATCTCATACTGTATTTTTCATTAAGGCTTTCAACTTTACTTACCTTCCAGATGTTTAAATCATGGTGGTTACATGGATATATATTATATATATATATATATATATATATATGTGTGACTTATTACATACAATGTGTCTGGGACAATAGAGTTCAATCTGTAATGTTTTAGGATCATGTGCAGTTTTTCCTCATTCCAGGCATTATAATCATATTCTTCATAAAATAAAATCTTAGCCAAATCAAGCTGAGTTAAGGAGCCTTTGTGAACATAATAAATTGCATTTCTGTTTAAGGTGAGCTTCCCGCAGAATTGTAAGGAAAATGCAGTTTTGTTCAGTGCAAATGCCATGCTCAGTTCATAAAGAGTTGCTGCGAGGACAAACTGCAGTCAGTGTTCAGAGATACAAAGCACTGTCCAGTCATGGCAGGGGGTATGTCTGCACTGTCCTACTGGGGATGTGGTGACAGCACTGAAGCTGGGCTGGTGTTTCCCAGGAGGGGATTTTGTTGTCTAAACACAACTGTCAGCGGGTATTTGAGATGTCCAGTGGTACTACTCCTTGACTTTAGGAGTGAGGAGTGGGTGGGAAGCTGGTTGCTATTGTAAACCAGGTTTTGTAGCTGTGGGCAGCAGGGAGTGGAGGGAGCCTGGAAGCAGGTGTTGGATTCTGGAGCTGACCAACATGGAGCGCCCTTCAACACATCCTGGGTATTTCCTCATGTGGAAGTGGTCCTTCATGTTTTATTGCTGGACACAGACAGCAGTGGCAAATGTTTCAGCTCAGTCAATGATTCTGACTGGGTTTTCGGACCTGTGTAGCAGTGTGCCACTTTCTTCAGATTCCTCCTACATGATTTTTGAGATCACTGTCTTTGCTTCGGGGATCTTTCATTTCTCAAATAGTATTATGGCTGTTGAGGTTAGAGCATATTTCCGTCCACATAAGAAGCAGTACCTTTTGAATGTGAATTATCATTAAACTGCCATCAGTGAAACTGAGATTCTTTGATAACATCCTTGTTTTATTTTATTGCATTAAACTTAAGCTTCATGTTAGCTAAGGTGTTTTAAATGCCCTCACAAGGTAACCACTGGATTAATGAGAAAAGTCTGTAAAATAGTCAGCATTTTGCATTGTGCTTGCAAGGCTATTCACTAGAAAAGCTGTGCTTGCTTAGTTGCTGTGGGAGAAGAGAAATGAAGGAGGATGAGAATGCAGTCTATGGCCTTGTGAGGGACAGAGGAAAGGGGAAAGGACACAAGTTAGTGGGAAACTGTAAGAAAGTGCACGTCCCTTAAGGCACAAGAAGTTGGACTCAGAGGGGATTACAGGCAGTGCTGTGGGGATCAGAAGAGGAGCAGTATATGACAGGAATGAGATGTTAGGGAAGGCTGGAATTAGCTGGAATGGGAGTCTGGAAGAAGGCTGTGAGTGATGCAGCTGGCTATTCGTCTAGTACAGAACAAGCGTAAAATAGCACTTCTGCACACTGAGAATTGGATAATGAAAAGTGATGGATCATCTGGTAGCAGACCTGGGACTTGCTTATTTATGTGTCTGTTTCCCTTTGGGCTTGAACTGGAGATGGTTAAGCACACAAATCAGAAGGAGGTGAACATTTATTTTCAGTGTGATAATAAATAAATTAGAAGGCAAGTAGAAAACACAAAGGTTTAGAAATTCTCAGAGTGTAAGCCAGCCTCATGACTGTGAGGAGAAGGGTCTGAGTCATTAGGTTCAGACACTTGAGGCTTGGCAGAGCTGCTTTCACAGATCTCAGCAGGCTCAGGTGGTACATCAAGAGCATCCGGAAACACAGGGTGGTTTGACTGAAGAAGGAAGTGCACAGATCAGTTCATTTGAATTCGACATTCCCAGAAAATAATCATTTTATAGTATTAAATAACTACTCTTTGGCTGCCCCATATCTTTTCACTAAAAGATAGATCCATGTAAGAGATCTGGTCTGATTTAAAAAGAGCATGGTTAGGTCTCCTTGTTTGTAGCAGAGGACTTGGAAACCAAGCTCAGCCACATCTGAGAGTTCCTAAACCTGATGGTAGTAACCCACATTATTATTTTTCAAAGCAATTTGCTATGTTAATTAAGTATTAGAATTCTGGAGCTTTTTTAAAATTCCAGAATTGTTTTTGAGTACTTGGAATTTGCTTTAATATTTTTACTCCTGAGACGAATGCCTCCTCTGTTTAGGAAAGGGCCCCTGCTATCACAGGAGCTGTATGATGGAGTTTGTAGAAATGCCCTGAACCAGGAGATTACCTTCCTAACTGAGTAAGCAGAGAGGAGTGAGATGAGATTTAAAGAGCACAAGTAGATCTGCTGTAAGGCAGCTCTAAATGTTTTGTTAGTCTCAGGGTTTATAGGCAGGGTGCCATGTCCCCTGCGTCTGTCCAGCCTTGTCATCTCCAGCCTGACATATTGGAGGTTATGTGCATGTACATAATAATCTGTGCAGGCTCGGTGCCTGAGGGAACAGTGTGTGTTTGTGTGTTTTTGTCTTTAATTAAAGGTGGCATCTCTGCTTTTTTGGGTAGGTGAAGAACGGAGCTAAAAGGAATTGATTAAATGGAAAGAAAAGGAGTAAAGGATGTTGACATTTGAGGCAAGTACATTGAAAGCCTCAGCAGGTGAGAAGGGGGGTGAATAATGGGGGCCAAAGAGTTCACTGTACAGTGGAGACCTTAATCAGAACGTGTAAAGGTCCCTGCTTTGCTAAATCAGCAGCTGCTCTTGGCTGGGAAAACTCCTTGGCACGTTCCTGTAGTTCTTCCCCCAGTACCACACTCTGGTGTGTAGGGATAACTCTTTGATCCCTAAGGAAGTGTGTGGAGGTCTTCCTGGTGTGTGCGTGGCTGTGCATATGCCTATCATATATATGAGTTTGGGAGACAGCATTAGAAAACTTTGCTCCAGATGTTAAGATAAACCACATATACTCATAGGCTGGATAGCATAATTTGGGATGAGGAAGCATGCTTTAAGGCAGTCTTATTTTACTCCTGCTCTGGTATCATGGGCCTGGTTGGCCACTTCTGGCACTGATCCCATCACCTGGAACACCTGGTTGTTCCTCTCTGCATTCTCCCTACTGGTACAGTGGAAAGGGAATGGAGAGAGGAAACAGCCTGTGAATCCTATAGAGATAACATAGAAGTCTCTGCCTTGATCCTGCACTATGTGATCCATCCTCTAAAACAGCTGGAAGGGCAAAGAGGAGCATTTCCTCTCTTTGAGGACCAGCTCTTTGTTGCCTTTCCCCCTCCAGTACAGAAACTCCCATTTGGCTACAGTATAAATCTTATTTTCACAATTAAAGTTGCCACATATTAATACTGTGATTAACACATAACTAAACCATGACTCCCCTGGGCTGGTCTAGCTCTTTGTTTTCTAGATCTTGGAGAAAGTAATGAGTTTTCTGAAGTGATGAGAAGAGATAAGCAGTAGTGTTATCTTGTATCTTAGCAGCCAGAAGATGGATACGGAAGAAGCAAAGAAGTATATCAGTGCTACATTTGGGAGGGGTGACAGCAGGACACAGTCTTGGACTAAACTTCAGTTTTGGTTGTTTTGAATGACTTTAAGGATTATAGAATGTGGACTTTAGTATGAAACAGGTGTCTGCCCCATTGTGCTTTATAAGGCATGCACAATGAAATCTCAAACTGACATAGATGTAATCATGTCTTCACAGCTACACAAGCAAATGCTACTGTTCACAGAGTGCTGCTGACCACAAGCGTGCACCTTTACAAGCAGCAGCCTGCTCCCCCTGCCCCCCCCCAAAAAAATCCCTGCTTCTGAATGTGGGATATTCACTACACTAAAAAAAAAAAAGAAAAAGGAAAAAAATTCAGATGAGGGAGAGGCAGAGAGACACAAGTTAAGTTGGAAAAGAATTAAGGAACCTAGAATGCCTTGGGGTTGTACTGAGAAAAGGAGGAAAGAGATGGGTATTTCAAATCTGTAATATGTTGTAGCTTGGGACTGACAATTTTGTATTTCTTCCCCAAATTACAGAATAAACACTTTGGTAGAAACAAAACTTGACATCAACTACCTAGTTTATCAGTGATATCTTGCTCCTGTACCAACATGTGTCTATTAATTTTGAATTTGTAATTTCAAGAAGTCAGGATATCGTAGTGATGCTATGATCATTCACATATCTTGGAATCAGAGAATCATAGAAACATAAAATCGGTTGGAAGGCACCTTAAAGACCATCAAGTTCCAACCCCTCTGCCATGGGCAGGAGCACCTTCCACTGGACCAGGCTGCTCAAAGCCCCATTCAGCCTGGTTGTGAATACTTCCAGGGATGGGGCATCCAAAACTTCTCTGGGCAACTTTTTCCAGTCCATCACGACCCTCAAGGCAAATAATTTCTTACTAATATCTGATCTAAACCTGCCCTCTTTCAGTTTGAAGCCATTCCCGCTTGTTATGCTCTTACAAAAAGTCCATCTCCAGTTGTCTTGTAGGCTGCCTTTAGGTCCTGGAGGGTTGCAGTTAGATCACCCCAAAGCCTGCTCTTTTCCAGGCTGAAGAGTCTCAATTCTTCCACCCGTTCCACATAGGAGAGGTGCTCCATCCCCTAATTTACTTGGTGGCCCTCCCCTGTACCTGCTCCAACAGGTCCTTCCTGTGCTGGGGACCCCAGAGCTGGATGCAGCAGTGCAGGTGGAGTCTCACCAGAGCAGAGGAGAGGGGCAGGATCACCTCCCTGGCCTTGCTTCCCATGCTGTTTTGGATGCAGCCCAGGAAACAACTAGCTTTTAGGGCTCCAAGCTTACATTGCTGGGTCATGTCCAGCCTCTCCTCCACCAGCAACACATGGATTAGCAGTGATTGTCCTTGTCAGCAGATCTGCCCTAGATCTGTTCATCCCCCAGACTGGATTGGTACCAGGGACTGCCCTGACCCAGGTGCAGCAGCTCACACTTGGTCTTGTTGAACCACATGAGATTCCCACAGGCCCAGTTCTCGAGCTTGTCCAGGTCCCTCTGGATGCCATCCTGTCCTTCAGGTGTGTCAGCCACATCATTCAGCTCAGTGTCATCTGCAAATGTGCTAAGGGTACACTGGATCCCTTTGTTTCTGTCATTACTGAGGACATTGAGTAACACTGGTTCCAGTTCACATCACTTGTCACCAGTGTCCATCGGGATTCATCCATTGCGAGAGCAGGGTAATTAATGATCCTGATCTTCCAAAACCAAGTTTTGTCTATAATTTAATTAATATGAAACGCCTGAAAGGTAGCAGGCCTTGATATTGCGTTGTCTAACCACTATTGATAGGCAACAATTGGATTGTATGTTGGGATCCAGCACTTCTGGAGGGGTCACTTTAAGACAATTTAATGATTTATTTCCCATGTCTTCAGTACTTTTTGTTGAACTTAGAGGGTAGGGTTTTGCCAAGTGCTAACTGTGATGGGCTTTTGCTAATTCAGCTGCTTGTTTGCCAGAAATTATAATCAGAGTATCTGATCTTTTTGCAGAGGTGCACTGTGCTGCTCTGATGCTGGGTATAATGGTAGCGATAAGACTTGCAGTAATCCTATAACAAGTGACAGGAGCAATTATCAGTCATTGTCATCCAGAAAAATTGTCATTCTTCTGGTAGTGCTACTCTGAGATTCATACTTCTTGATTTCACTTTAAGAAAGAATCTGTCTGGATGTTAAGTTATTGGACAGGGACTCGAGATACAATTAACTTTTGTGTGCTGCCACTCTGGGGAAGTTGGAGTCTGCCTGTACCTCAGGTCTGCTTTTGTTAAATTGAGATAATGCTTTTCTCTTTCTTTCAGTTGTCCATCTTCTTTCTTCAGATTGTTTCTTGTCTCAATGTCACTCCTTTCCTGTGTGTTTGGATAATCTCTAGGCTTTGGTCTCAAGAATTCATGGTCTCAGTGGAGGTTTCAGAGCTCTGTGCTGCAAGGCAAAGCAATAACAATAAAAAATCCAAATAACCAGCTTCATTGATGTCTGCAGCTGGATCTGACTTCACCCTCTGTACCAGAATACAAACTGTGTTTGGGATTCTATCTGGCCTGCTACATCCTGGATGTATGGAGCCTGGAGCCTTATGTTTTGCTCTGGGTGATAATTTCTTAAGAATCAGATATGAATACAAATAATTGTGTGGCAAAGAAAGATATAAATCTATTGTATATGATACATGGTACTAGGGATTGCTATTTTATAATGGTGGTTTAACAACAAATTCCAGACTGAGCTCATGGGAAAGGTTCAAGTTTGCTGCTTTTAAACCCAGAGGTTTGGTGTATTTAGGTAACTCAGTTACCTAATTCAGTTAGATAACACACCTTCCACATAGACACAATTTTGTCATTTAGCAAAATACATTGCTGAGAATATCATTGAATCTCTCCACTTGCATTTTCTTTCCAAAGTCAGCCATGCAGCTCAGCGATACACTCAAAGAGGCAAAGATCCCATGGTGTGGATTTTGATAGGTGGGTACCCTGCATGTTGTGGAGTTATTTGAGACTGCATGCACATTTGAAACAGCTGGTGACCAGCATTTCTTCTTGAAATTTCATACTTTGGTGTTTGATGACAGGGAATATTGTTCACTGCGTGAGCAGGGAGTGTGTTTAACAAAACTCTATTTGCATTAAAATGCCCTCCACAAGAAGATTATAGAATCACAGAATCATTGGAATTGGAAAAG
Source organism: Trochalopteron elliotii (assembly GCA_024734555.1). Taxonomy (NCBI): domain Eukaryota; kingdom Metazoa; phylum Chordata; class Aves; order Passeriformes; family Leiothrichidae; genus Trochalopteron; species Trochalopteron elliotii. The sequence goes on from JANPWX010000076.1 coordinate 5,562,151, forward strand.
GCCTTTAAGATCATTGAGTCCAACTTAACCCAACACTGCCAAGCCCACCACTAAACCACGCCCCTAAGTCCCACATATATCACACACCTGTTCAATGCCTCTAGAGATGGTGACTCCATCACTTCCCTGGGAAGTCTGGCCCAATGTTTGACAATCCTTTCCATGAAGAAATCACTCCTAATATCCAATGTAAACCTCCCCCACCACATCTTAAGGCCACTTCCTCTTCTCCTATTGTTACCCAGGAGAAGAGGCTGATCTGCACCTGGCTACAGCCTCCTTTCAGGCAGTTGTAGAGAGCTGTAAGGTCTCCCTCTTGGGCCTCCTTTTCTCCAGGCTAAACACCCTTAACTCCCTCAGCTGCTCCTCACAGGACTTGTGCTCCAGACCCTTCCCCAGCTCTGTTGCACTTCTCTGGACATTTTCCAGCACCTCAATGTCCTTCCTGCAGTGAAGGGCTCAAAACTGGATACAGGATTCGAGGTGTGGTCTCACCAGTGCTGAGTACAGGGGACAATCACTGCTAATCCATGTATTGCTCTTTGGCCATCTTTGAATTGTTTAAACAATTGCAGATTTGCACTATTTGTTGCTCTAAAGGTAAGTTTTTATTTCTTACTAATTGTGCAGACTTGGTCCTGTATGCCATGGTATTTTATTTTCCTCTAGTTCATATTTTTAATGTCACTCAAGCCCTTATTGTAAGAAGTGGAAATATCTGCTGATTTTTTGAATGGAAATCCCTACTGCACTGGTGGAGTGGTCATGAGTTTGCTTTTTGGGGTTCTGCCTTCAGAAAAATGTCATCCAAAAACCAGTTTTCCATGCTGGTCAAGGTGGCCATGTAGTTCTTCTGATAATAGAGTCCTTTGTTCAGTTCCTCTCTAAGCACATGTTTTAATATTTTTTTTAGATATAATTTAATTTTTAAATCATCCAAAAATGTTGAAAGGAGTTATTACAAATCTTTTTTGCAGACTTTTATATAAATACATTTAATCAATATACAGAAAATAGGTGATTTTAATACTTTTTTAAGCCACATAGAATCTGCAGATAACACTAAGAATAAATGCTTCTTCAACTTTAACAAAAGAGATTTAAAATAGACTGTTGACATCTTCTGTTAATTTTTCTCTGTTGTTTTAGTTCACTGAAAGCTTGAAACCAAGGCCACACTTCTTCATGAGAAGATCATTTTCTGAAGATGAATCTTCATTTAATATGAAGATTTTTTTTGTCTGCTTAAAAAGGAAAACTAAAATAGTTCCTCAGAGGGATCTTCTGATTTTTTAACATTTTTTTTCTTCTGTAGGCCTTGCTTCTTAATGTAAAGCTGTATTAAAATAATATTCTTGCTAATGTAGAATTCAAACTGTATTAGAATGAATAGTTTCACTACTTTCTAGACCTTTTTTGGCCCTTAATCAAACACCATAAACCTTAGTTTAGTGTATAATAAAGTGCATACTCCAAAATACAATTTTCTTTCCAAGTACAGCTATTTCAGTCTTCTATGCCCTGAAGTACAGAAAGTTAGTGAAAAATTAGTGTCTGTTTCAGATGCCATAGGCCCTAATGAGTGCTATGTTTTCAGCAGTTTAACAACTGGCTCAGAAGTTCAAGAAGTGGTGCCTCTAAAAATTCCTTTCTAATAGCTAGTGATAATCTTTGTATATGAGATGCATGTTCTGCACATATCAAGGGATTTTCTTCATTTTTCTGTTTAACCTCAGCAGGGAGGGCATGCTGCAGATTAACAAATGTACGCTGAGTTGCACTCAGCTAAGGGAATGTGTATATATATATATATGCTTTTATACTGATGGTATTTTGATGATAATAGCAACTTGTGACTAAGTGTCTCATTTTAAAGGTTGAAAACCTTGAGTTCTTCAGAGCTCCTGTAAGGAACCAGGGAACTGTGTCAGCTTTTTGAAGGGATTACTTAGCAATGTCCAGAGAACTTAATGTCCGGGAGAACAGAAAAATGCATGAAAAAGTAATAAAAGTGTAAGGCAAAATATTTAATCTATGAAAAAGATACCAGTTTATGACTGGCAATGGACTTTTAAAGTACCCAGTGAGTTCTCATTGCCTTTACTCCTTCTTTTTTGCCTTCATTGTCAATTTATTCAGCTCCCACTTTCCTTTTCCTGCTTGTTTTATTCTGCAGGGAAAATGAAATACTGGGTATGTGTTGATGGCTTAGTAAGTGCAGAGATTTCATTAGAAATACAATATCTAAAACATTAAATAATCCTAGAAGTACAGTATGGTGATAGAGCAGAATCTTAAGAGTATAATTATTGATCTCTTTATTTTGAATGGTCTATGGTGGTGTGTGTGTAAGTGTGTTTAGAGGTCCAAGTTTGTCTTTTAAAATACATTTCGTAGCAGCTAGCACATGGGCTTTCCTGCAGTGAGTAAGATAGCATAGGTGGGTGTTTTGGTGTATTGGAAATTTGTACGAGGAGCAGGAAAATTGGATTTTGCAATCACTTGTTCCATTACTGTTTGCATACATTTTTACAACTGTAAGAGGCAGAGATAAGAGTGGATGCTGTGGTAGTGAGGGAATGAAGAATGTTATGGAAATGGGAAGAGTTTGGGCCTTTCAGTAGCCTCTTTTCATACATTGCTCTATTTTAAGATGATGATTTATTTAAAAATACAACATGTTAAGAAGTGCTAGATGGAGTCTTCTGAAAGTCCTTCACAATTTGCTCAATATTTTAGTGTACTGTTCAGCAATTTTGTTCAGCAATTCCCCCATATTTTTAATTCACCACCAGCTTTTCCTTTAGGCTGCCATGGAAAGTATGCATAGGAGTGTTTGTTTTCCACAGGCTCAGAAGGACCTGCGAGAAGGATATTCGCTACTGCCAGTTTCAATTGAACATGTTTGAGGTGGAAGCTTCCTTCATTAATGTTTCTTGGTAACCTGTGGCTGAGAGAACAGAGGGATGGGGAAACCTTTATCCAAGAATTGTTTAAATGTCTTATAAAGCATTTTTCTGAATGTGTGTGTGTATATACAATATACCATCTATAAAATATGCATGTATATGATTCTATAGCTAGCATCCTTGTATTATCAGTGGTTTCTGGCACAGATATAAGCCATGCTGCATTCCTGCTTGCCATCTGTTATCTTAACCTCATCTTTCATCACATGTTGTTTCTGCACTCTTGTTCTTTCCCATTTACTTCTCTCCACATCCAGCTTCATATGCTCTCTTCTCCACAGCCTCAGCCCTCTTGTCCCGACAATTCCTGCTGTTTTTTGTGTAGTCCCAGCTCCTCAAAGAACAATCCATTAGACACTGAGAAAGCTGTTGTTCTTGAGACTCCCATCCTTCCTCCAATCACACCACACCTTTGGCTGAGGCAAGCAGCTGTGTGTAACACCGTGCACGTTTTAAACAGCACACATCTTTCTGTTGTAACTGTAAAAGGAACAGCTGTGTCTTTGTATTCCCAAAAATAGCCCCTTTCCAAACATGCTAAAAAGTATTTTGTTTTTAGTGAAACAAATAAGGATTTTTTAGGTCAATCTTTAATGAAGATGAAAGAACTAAACCACTTAGAAATAGCTTAGAAAAGTCATATCAGGATAAGGTGAGAGTTACTTAGATCCAATCTTTATGTTTGGCCAAGCTGTGATCAGAGCAGGACTCAAAATGTGGAACAGGAACCTGTAAAGTATCCTGTGACTGGTAACAAACTCATGACTTTTTTACTGCTGGGGTATTGACAGGTAAAGCTCAATGGCTCCAGGTTCTCTCCATCACTTTATAGTCCTTGTTATAAAAGAGGGGTTGGATATAACTGGGTATTCCCATTTTCTAGGATGGTCTGAGCTTTTTAAAATCTGCTCCTATAACTTCAAAGGAGGACTGTCAGTTTTGGTTTTTTTATGCCTGAATTTTGCACAAAATGAATACAATATGCCTATTACTAATGTATTTTTAAATAATTAGAATTGGTTAGATAATTTTAATTAGTCCCAACAATGTCTGATAGAAGAAAACTGAGAAAGGAAGTAGATGCAGAGCGCCCTGATAGACAGCTCTAGAAATATTGATGTATATTCGTGTAGGCCTTACAGTGGTCAGTTAGACATGGCCTGGGAAGGAGAGATGTCCTTGAAATCTCCAGGTGCACAGTCCTAGACGTGGCATCAGAAGTGACTGTATTCACTTCCCAGACGAAACTCCAAAAGAATATTGTTAGTATAAAGAGAGTTATATCTATCAAAATGCTAATTGCTCTGAAGAGACTTAATGATGTGCTACTATGCTATTGCTCTAGCAGCCAGAATAGCTGTTGGAGTTTAAGGGAGGATGAAACACCTAGACAAATATATGCATAGCTAGTTATAAGTTACAGAGAAAACCAGATTTGTTTTGAAGAGTGTATTTTTTATCTTCCTAACAAACCCCTTCCTTTTTGCTTTTTCTTTCAAGCGATGACTATCTTGTGTTAAGGTGAAATGAGACCCTTGGTGACAATTGTCAGAGTAGGATGTACTGCCTCCCCAAAACTAGTAAGTCAGTATAACAGTAGGGAATGCTTATTTACAATAAGTTGCAAGAAATAGGAAGTAACCACTGCAAAGGTATTACATGAAGAAAGAATTTGGGGAGGCAAATTTAGAGAGGGAAATTGTTTCTGGTGATGCATCTGATGAGTGCCTTGCTTGCAAGATAGAAACAGTGATGTCCCTATGTTCCCTATGTGCAAGGAAGCCACCAAAATAATTTAGGTAAGGAAATTTTCTGTAGAGTCATGTGTTTAATATTTGGTTCATCAGGACCAAAAGGATATTCTGTTGAATTTAATTTATTAACTATATTTTCTGTCTCTGAAAAATCTAATCCTGAATAAACAGTGGAAGTTTACCTTGTAATGTGTCATGACAAATACGAAAAGTGTGTTAAGTGTGATACTCTCTGTAGAGACTCATGATGATATCCTTTGCCCACTGAAGTCAGTAGGCACTTTTCTCACTGTTTTCAGTGCAGTTGAAGTGTTTCTGAAAGAGAGATGAAATGCTGAATGTATTGAATGCCTCTGCTGATACTGCTGTGGTAATACACTGGTAATGTGGCATCTACCCATGTTGCTGTAGCTTTGATGCAGCAACCAGCATGCTGAATTGCAGGAGTCTGCTGTACTTTGCAAACACATAGGGGTGCCTGTCCTTTCCTTGCCTTCATTTTTTCAAGAGTTCAGTGCCAGTGCTCACTCAGCAGGCCAGATACTTGTGAAATCAGATTTGTGTTGGTGCCTGAAAGAAAACTGAACCCTTCTGAATGTTTGCCCCTACTGTGTTACGTAGTGCATGTAGACTAAAAAGAGTAAGACAAGTCCTCTAGTCAGTACGGCTGCGTGTGTGCTGATTGCTACTTTTCGAGATGTAGTCCCAAAGTGGAACATAAGAAAATTAGGATATATAGTGACCAAAAATAGTGTATTTTTAAATTGTGCTTAATCAGAAAATTCTCACTCATTTTCCACTCTGTGAAAAACCCCACAACCAAAGCCCAAGAACAAAATCCCCAAATCATTCTGTGAATTTAAAAAAAAAAAAAAAAATTGGTTAGAGAGTGGTTCATGCCCAGTCAGGTTGCTAAGTATGTGTCTTAACTAGTGAGGTATGAAGTCAATTTGGTAATTTCAGCTACACTGAGTTAGTAAGTTCAGTATTTTTTATATCAGCTGCATCAACTGTGGGAGAGAATATATCCAAACACTGGATCCTGATGGCTAAGGGTCTTTCTTGAAGAATATAAATTTGAGTCCTAAAATCTAGTTTCGTTGCAAAGTGTTATCGTGTCACTCATCATATCAGGTGAGGGTCTTGACCATCCTTACTGGCAATTTCTGAAGTCTTTCTGAGGTATGTTTAAGTGTGTTTTATATAATGTATACATGTATATATATTTGTGTGTGCATCCACCAGTGTATTTGTTGTAAAAAAATTCAAAAATTTTTTTGTTTTACAACTCAGAAATTTCAGTGTATGAAATTAGGTCATTGGTTGAGATGCTGTGATGTGCAGAAAAGAATTTGCATATAAAAGGGAAGGGAATTATTAAAGCTTTATGTCAGCATTGTACCTGTGCAGTTCTGGATTGTTTCAGACGTTGCAATCAACTCTACAGGTGTGACATTGACAGTCAGAAATCCAGAGATTTGTCCTCAGCTGTCACTATCCTGAGTCTTCTTCAGTGCCACAGCTTGAGAATTTCATCTCTTACCAAGGAAGCTGTGTTGGAAATGAAATTCCAGTAGCTAAAAGTGTGCAAAATTCAATTCTCTGCCCACAGTTCCCTGTCTGCACTCCTTGGAGGAATGCTTCTCTTTGTGAGACCATGGCGTTTACATTCATGAAGCCCCATAATGTGTCACACACTGGTGGAGACTGCTGTTTCGATTCCCTAGTGGCCAAACAATCCTAACAAATGTGCTTGGTCTTTCTTATTTATTAATTTCCTTAAATTTCTGTTTTATCTTCTTACAGCATATTGAGAAAAGGAAAGGACAAACTTCTTTGCAGGAAATGAGAAGACATACAGTGATCCAAAGATGTGTGTTTGTGGATGAGTGAAGCATAATGAGTGGGTTTGTCTGCCCTTTTGAAAACAGTTGTCTCAAATACAGCCATTTGCAGAAACTGTGCTCTCAAGTGCTTTCCCTGACAAGTGCCATAAGACCTATACAAGCAGAGCGGTGGAGATGTGGTAATGAGAATGCTGTGTTTGTGCATTTGGCCCCCGTGTGCCTCCTGGTGCACCTTCCCACTGTGCATGAACCTGTGCCTGCAGATCTGCACTTTTCAGACTTTCAGACTTTTGTCATGAATATGGCTTTGGACCTCTAAAGGCCTCACAGACCCCTTCAGTGAGAGGCAGACACAAACCTGTGCAGGTAGTAACCTCTGAGCAAGGTAGGGACTCATCTCTCGAAGATTCTGAATGCTTTGAGATCTTGGATGAGAGATGATAAGGAAGTGTGAAATATTGCAACCAGGGATCAAATAATGGTTTCTTCACGTGCAATTTTGTTAATTCATTTATTTCATGTAGGGTAAATTGCTCCATGTTCCTTCAAGCAATCTCAATTGATTGAGTAAGTGAAAAGTTAAGTAATGACTTTGACTGACTGAAGAACTAATAAACTCCAGACACCACTTCTCATCATCTAGCTTCAGAATGATAAGCCTGCAGGTATCCTCTGCATTCCTTCTTGCACTACAGCTCCCTTGGGATATGGACCCTCAAAGTAGTGCTTGTCTTTGCACATCTGAGGGCCACAGCTAACATAGTGGTAGGAAAAGATGTTGCATTATTTGGTTTTGGTTTTATTTGTAATTTCATGCAGGCAAAAATGAATCAGAGGAGGGTTTCTAATCATTTAGTAGAAAGTAAAAAAAAGCACTCAATGTTTTTCGTTGTGATATGGCTTGAATGAAATTGACCCAATAACTGTGAAACTTGGGAAGGATCTAGAAGAGTTGAATGATTTGACTTTTCCAAGAGAAGATTTCAAGACCATAGGAATTGCATCTGTTTTATTTTCTTCCCAAATATGAACTTGTTTTATCCAGTAACATACATATCTACGTAATTCCACATCTTCCCACTCTGCCACATGCATGCATTCACACACAGTCATATCTTTTATACTTAGGTCTGTCATTTGAGTGTGTTAAAGATTCTTTTAATAAACTCAGTCATTCAGAGCAGCAGTTTTGTTTCAATCGTGGAATGATCAAATGGTTTAGATTGGAAGGGACCTTAAAGATCATCTCATTCCAAACCCCCTGCTATGGGCAGGGACACCTTCCACTAGATCTGGCTGCTTAAAGCCCATCCAGCATGGTTGTGAACACTTCCAGGGATGGGGGATCCAGAACTTCTCTGGGCAGCGTGTGCCAGTGCCTCACAAACCTCACAGTGAAGAATTATTTCCTGACATCTAATCTAAACTTGTTCTCTTGTTGAAGCCATTCTCTTTTATCCTGTCACTACATGCTTGTAAAAAGATCCTCTCCAGCTTTCTTATAGTCTCCCTTTAGGTACTGGAAGGTCATGTTGAACAGTCCCATTTCTCTCATAGTCTTTCCTCATAGGAGAGGTGCTCCATTCCTCTAATTTACTTGGTGGCCCTCCTCTGTAGCTGCTCCAACAGGTCCTTCCTGTGCTGGGGACCCCAGAGCTGGATGCAGCAGTGCAGGTGGGGTCTCACCAGAGCAGAGGAGAGGGCAGGATCACCTCCCTGGTCCTGCTTCCCACACTGCTTTGGATGCAGCCCAGGAAACAATTGGCTTTCTGGGTCAGGTCCAGCCTCTCCTCCACCAGCACCTCCAAGTCCTTGTCAGCAGATCTGCCCTAGATCTGTTCATCCCCCAGACTGGATTGGTACCAGGGACTGCCCTGACCCAGGGGCAGCAGCTCACACTTGGTCTTGTTGAACCACATGAGATTCCCACAGGCCCAGTTCTCGAGCTTGTCCAGGTCCCTCTGGATGCCATCCTGTCCTTCAGGTGTGTCAGCCACATCATTCAGCTCAGTGTCATCTGCAAATGTGCTGAGGGTGCACCCACTGTATCCCTTTGTTTCTGTCATTACTGAGGACATTGAGTAACACTGGTTCCAGTTCACACATCCGATGGACATCACTTGTCACCAGCGTCCATTGGGATTCAGAGCCACTGACCACGAGCCTCTGGATGTGACTGTCCAACCAATTCCTCATCCACCTAACAGTCTCCCCATCAAATCCTTCTGTCTCCAATTTAGGGAGAAGGTTGTTGTGGGGACCCTTATCAAAGGCTTTACAGAAGCCCAGATAAATGACATCTGTGGCCCTTCCCTTGTCCACAGATGCAGTCACTCCATCATAGAAGGCCACTGGGTTGGTCAGGCAGGACTTGTCCTTGGTGAAGCCATGCTCACTGTCCTAAATCACTCCCTGTCCTCCACGTGCCTAGGCACAGCTCCTAGGAGAATCTGTTCCATGACCTTTCCAGGCACAGAGGGGAGGCTGACAGGTCAGTAGTTCCCAGGGTCCTTCTTTCAAAAGTGGATACAGTATTTTTCCTTTTCCAGTCACCTGAGACTTCATCTGACTGCCATGACCTTTAAAATATCACAGAGAATGGCTTGGCAACTACATCAGACTATTCTCTCGAGACTCTGAATGCTCTAATTGTGTCCCATAGACTTATGTATGTTCAAGTTCCTCAGGTGATCATGAACCTGATCTTCACTTTCGGTGGGAAGCAGTTTGTTGCCCCAGTCCTCGTCTTGCAGTCCACCCCCTTGAGAGGTTGCCATTGAATACTTAGGCAAAAAATTTGTTGAGCAACTCAGCCTTCTCCTCATCCACTGTTAAAGAGTTTTCCAGCATTGTTTATCAGGTGGTACACCTTCTTTGACCTTCATTTTTTGGTTAGCATCCTGTAGAAGGCCTTCCTGTTATTTGCATCCCTTGCCAGCTGCAGTTGCAACTTCACTTTGGCCTTTTACCCCATCCCCACACATAGTCTTCACAGGGTACTTGTTCTTGTTTCCACTACCTGCCCATTTCCTTATTTCCTTTTAGTTTGACCAGCAGTTTGAAACCATTCTGTGGTTGTTTGTTTTTTTTTTTTTCCCCGAGAATCTTTATTTTTTGTCTTCTTGGCATGGAAGAAAAATAAGTGCATCCCAGCAATTCCATCACTGCTTACTGAGAGTTTAGGAGCTGCACTTGTGTAACTCCTAATATACTTAATGACAGAAGATTAAACATACCTGAAATGCAAGCATGGAAGGGCAAAATACAAAAGGAAATCAAACTTGCATAAATTTGGCTGTGTGCATACAAGTAAAAATTGCAAAACTTCCTATATTTTGTATTTCATCAGTGATGGATGCTACAAGTTAAAAAAAAAGAAAAAATATTAGTGGGGGACATTTCTTAATTTAACCAAATTAATTGATTAAATTAGATGGTAGGAATACCATTCAAAAGTTTAAATTTTAGTCTCAAGTTTTAAATTTCTCCTAGCTGAGACAAAGTGTATATATAAAAATGTAAAACTCCTATGTTTATTCTACATGTGACTTATCCTGCTTATACATGAGACTTCTTCTGTACGGTCATTGCTACACATAGGCCAGTGTAAATTTGTTGTTTTTACTTGCTAAGCGCTTTCTGAGAGTTGTGGTTATCTTTTGCATTTCTAAGAGAGAGATACAAACATGAACTGAATGTACACCTTAACAAGAGACAGTGGTGTTAGACATTAAAGGTCTGCTGCTGACTGTATTGTTGGCAGCAGGCTAAGCATTTTATGCCATGGAATTTGGAGGCATTTCACAGCAGCTGAGTTGGATATTTTTATTTGCTGGCATATTGTCTCCTTGCCCCTCTGAGCTCTGTCTGTGGCTCAGGCCTTTAAAAACAGTGGGAATACCATAGCATGTGTGCTGGGTTTGCTGCATTCCTACATGCCCTTGCCAGTGCAGCCTACTGGAAGATGAGATATTCTGATCATGTAGGAATGATGGTGGCAATTTGACAATTTCTGAATATTATTTTTTGCAAATATTATAAGTGTTATAGAAATATTTTCATGCAATATTAACATTATTGTAACACCAGTATAGAAGCATAAATTACCAGATGAGTCAGAATTATGGCCCTTTTCCTGCTGTGTGTGGGCAGACCCCTGCATCTGTGCTCATTGCAGGTTTGGGACCTAAATGCATTAGATGCGTACTGGAAGAAAATGAGTCTGCAAAGTATTTTAGTAGAAGGAATACATTGCTCTTAGTTGTGAAAAATCCTCTAAAAATGGAAATGTTCTTGTGCTTCACTTTAAAAAAGACAAGTATGTTAATATGGAAATGTCTCTGGCAATTCTTGTAAGATTAATGACAAAACTGAAAAAAAAAAAGGTAAAACAGCTTAGATTGATGTCTTGAAAGAAAAACTGAGGTGTATTGTCTTATAGAGATTCCAGTGTGTACATGGACTCTAGTGGTGGTCCAGTATTTCTGTAAAGTATATTTATAGGTAATGTACTAATATCTCACACAGTATGGTAATATCATTAACTTTTTGTGACAGCAGTTTTCCCAAAGTCATGAACTGTAATTTCATTGTCTGCCTCTTCTCAGGGGAACACTGAAAATACTCACTAATAGGGATCTCTCATCTGACAACTTTCCTCAAACAGAAGCTTGCAGATTATTGAGGAAGACATCCTATTGCTTGGGATCCTGAAATATGTCTTTGCTTTTAAGTACTTCAAAGATACCTGTGTGCAGCACTGCCTTATTTGTTTTTTCTTCCTCTGTGAAAATAGTATGTTCTATATCTGTTGTCTGGTTTGGCTTTGTATACCGAGAAACAGTAGTAAATATTTCAGAAAGGCAAGTAGTTGTGCTTTTGCTCAGAAAAGTGGAAATAGCAAGAAAAAAGCAACAAAGTCAGAAAGGGGAAAATGAGGAGAAGGATTTATTTGCTCATAGCTAAGGATGCTCAAGTGGATGCTGCTTCAACTTCTAGAGAGAGCGTATTCTGCATACAAGGATTAGAAATTTCTCCTACATGCTGTAAATAAAAAATTTGATGATTCTCAGCTTCATCTGAAATGCTTCATGCTCCTCCTTTTCTCAGATATCACCTTGTGCTATTTCTTCTTTGCATCTCTGTCTCTGCAAGTAAAGGAAATAGTGGCTTCTCTTTTACTTCCCCCTTTGCTGCCACCTCCAGGGAAGGCTAAAAATCCAGCATCACTGAGAATTCAGCTTTGCCAGGACTGAGGGGCATCTTGAGATTACAGTTTTCAAGTTAATATTCAGAGCAGTTACAGGGACCCCTGCTTCTTCTTTTGTTTCTATTAATCAATTTAGGAAAATTTGATTAGCTATGGTTGTTTGTGAGAATACAGATCAACCCTCTTTCTCTTTTCAGATTGCCTGAATCTAGGTTGTCCTCTGAGATGCCGAAACCTTCTGACATGCAGATTTCTCTCCCTTGAAGCAATTTTCATCAAGTCAATTGAATTATAATTTCATCTAACTCCTTCCTTTCCTGAAAATGTGATATTCATTGCGAGCTTTTTCTTGGCTGTGTAATAACATTCAACTTGAGTATCAGAAAAAAAGTAGTACTTGGAAAATATTTTGATAGTCTTACAAATCAAGGTGCATTGTCAGATCTTCTAGTGACCATATACAGTATAACAGCAACATATATAATTAGCTTGGCACAGGTGGGGGGAGGATAGGGAAATCATCTCTGTTACCTCTCTTCTTTGGTTTTGAAATCTCATGCTCTTGTATGATATGCTTGGGAAATTACAGACTGTGAGTGGGATTCACATGGCAAAATGTAGACATCTACATCTGAGTTAGTCACCCAAGGCTCCCTGTGTGGGGAATGGAGAGAAACAGGACAGATGAATCACACCCTTGAAGAACCTGTTTTTTTTTACCTCTATGCTAAGACAAAATGACTCATAGCCTGAAAGTGCCCATTTGGCTAGTAAAGGAGGTTGGGGTAACAACTGGGATGTGATGGCTGCATTCTGCATCCCAAGAGATGGAGATGTACGTGGCACTTTGTGGCTCTGGTGCATACCTCTGTGCTCGTATGTGCATGTTTGTCAGATGGTGCTAGTATTCAGTCCTAGCAAAAAAACTCAGGAGTTTTCCACGTATAAATTCCTTGAAAAACTAAAGACAACTTTAGGTTTCCATGTGTGAGAACTCAGAAATCAAGAAATGTTTAAACTGAATTAGCATGTTTCTCCTGTATGTACCTTTCTCAGCATGCATCAGCAAATAATTAAAAAACTATAATAAGTAAATTTTCAAGACTTTGTCAGCACATCAGTTTAGTAGCTGATGATGCCACTGTTTGTTCAGTTTGTTGGAAACTGATGATACCCTCTGCTCGTAGGGAGATATACGTCTGATGCTTTCCAGATGCTGTAGGGAGCTGTGAGCTCTTTGTGCTGCATCTAAGGTAGTCTCTTCTCTCTGTGTGTAAATCACATAATATGTCTCCCTCAAATTATCTTTGTCTTCAATCAGCCTGAGGAGTCTCCTGTAAGTGAATATGTGAAGACCTTGCAATGCTACTTGCAGAAAGGAAATCTGTCTTTCCTTGTTTGCTTTTCAATACATCATCGGCAACAGCCCGCGGGGTGTGAGCCAGGGTGGGCTCAGAAACAAGTTGTATTCACAGTGGTGCTGGTGCCACTAAAAATCTGTGTGGAGTCCTCTCAGCTGAAAACACTGGTGAGAGATACATGATCCTCCCACAAAGAGGTGAAGGATATTAAAATAGAAATGGCCAATAAAACAACACAAATAATGATAGCCCAGTAATACAGTATTTATGGTTTCTTTTCAGCTTCTGTTTTGTATGCACAGAGATGCATGGTTGGCTGACACAAATAAAAGTGGGGAACTTCTATTTGAAAGAGACAATAAACTTGTTTGGGTTAGAGCTGTAGTTAAGGTATGTCCAGAAAGGTGGATTTTGGTAGAAATTGATGTTTTGCACTCCCTAAATCTAGGCACCTGGCCTGAGGAGCATGATCTGCTAAGTAGATTCCAGCACACCAATTTCCTATGTAGTCAGCATACGTAGATACCCTAAAAGGGTTAACACAACATAAGGGTCACAGCTCCTTCTTCTCTGGTGATCAGAGCTGCAAACTAAAACTTACTGAGGATCCAGACCCTGGAGATACATTCTGGGTAGTTGTGTAAATAGCAGCTGATTTTCATGCATGAATGAAGCTGTGGTGTATCAGAAGCAATGCATCTGCAGTCTTCTCTGTGAAATCTGCAGATCATGGATCCTAATTCCCAGAAAATCTTTCCCTGCCAAGTCACACTGGGTTTAGAAGGCACCTTGCTTTGTTGGTCCTTTTGAATCTGGACAGTTTTGAAGCCAGGCATGCGAGATTTCAGTCAATGATAAGTAAGATGTGGCCTGACTGTGGCCTGACTGTAGTCTCACAGTGACACAGAATGATGGACAGTCACTGGATTCAACACCCTACTACTTCCAGACAAAGCCAGCATTGCCTCTACCATTGTCTACCAAAAAAAGAAAAAAGCCCTCAGAAAAGAGCAGTGTCTGTGTTATGGAACCATTATAGAATCTATGTTTGAAATACCTAATGTATCTTTTTGAATCAAGGACAGAGTTCAGTTAAAGTGATTCCTCCACTGACTTTTTTCTGGCTAAATCAGTTCAACACCATGCTGTAAGTTAAATTATTGAAGCTGTGGAGGTAGCTGAGAACTGGCTACAGCACTGAATTTCTCCCAGCTGCTGGTGTTTTGTCAGCACTGATCAGTGATTTGTGCTCAAGTCATTTGGTCAGAATCATCACCAGTGAGCAGCAGGCTATTTTTGGCTCCTTACCTTACCTTTCAGCCAAAGGCAGGCAGATCCAGAGCAGCAGCCATACATGGGAGCTGCCCTGGACAGCCGTGTGCCGGCACACAGAACCAAGTGGCTCAAATCAATGTGTCAGCAGCTGCCTGCGAAGGCAGGGCTGGAGTTCTGCCAGTCCTTGGAAAGATGATGTGCCTCTTCCAGGTGAGAACCACTGTGCTAAACCTCAGACCATCAGTGCGGATGCTGCCTGCTCCTGTCTGTGTGAGTTTGAGGAAAGACTTTTTATAAGACAGCACCTTCCTAAATTACTTCCCACTATATAGTAGTTGAATTACTTGCTGGTCTTTAAAATCCTTGTCTGAAGAAAAATCATATGTGTACACACACACACACACACACACGCATACACAAGTAAATTAAATTTTTGTTTTGAAAGATACTTGTCAAGTAACGATTCCTGGATTTAAAATTCCTACTTTTATATATTGGTGGATCATAATATGAATTATAACTACTTCAGAATACTGCTTTTATATGATGAAAAGGCTTTTAGTAGCAGCTTCCCTTATAATTCAGGTATTATGATGGTAGAAAATAATTCAGATAACTGATAAAAATATCTCTTCATGATTTTATACATGTTTGCACTTCAAAGGACCGGCAATGAAAAGATGATCACACATCTGAATCAGAAGGATAATATTTATATCTAAACTGAGTAACCATGTAATTCTGTTGGTGTTTCCCATACTCTCTCTGTCCTCCTCCACTTGCATGCTATAGCCTGATTCAGATTTTCTGTGCGGTGTTTATTACCTGACCTGAAAAGCTCAGTCTAAATATTTGGTCTGTTCAGTGACGTTCCCAGTGTACTTCTGGCTGCTATGTACTTATGGAAGAGTAAGATACATGAGGTTGGCCATTTTTGTAGTTCTATTACTTTTATTTTTGATTTTCATTGGATGCTTTTAGGAACTGGTTAAAAATTACATTTTCCAGTATTCAGCTGCAGAGGAGGGCGTGATATTTTCAGATGTGTTAGGACTGCTGCTTTTTTGTATGCATACATAGAACTATTCAGATCTCTGCAAAAGGATACCTCTGTCACAAGACGCCCAGATGCTGGCTAGAAGAGATCAATCATCACATCTGGCCTGCTAATTAGAAATTGTAAATTTCAGGCTGAATTTATTTTCTAGATAGCGTATATGTATTATTTATTGTTCAGTTCTCCTGCTCTGTGCATTTTATCCTCATGTAGTTCAAGACTGTGTTACGTTCTTGCAAGATTTGTTTGGGTGACCAAAGGAGCTCCTCGGGTCTGCTTTGCTCAGGCAGGCTTCATTCCCAAGTCATCTTTCTTGCAGTTTTGCCCAGCAGAATGTTCCAAGAGGTTTTCCTGTCTCCCTTCTTCCTACAAATGCAGAAGGAGGTTGGCCAGAGTCATAATATATTCTTGAAATTCAAGAATTGTCAGTGGGTGGCTACCAAGATATGCAACTTACAGACAGATTCATCATCTGAGTTAGGCTGAAAGGCATCACTGCAGCTGAGGAGGCTCTCAGAGTTCTCTCAGAGAGGGAGGTTCATTCCTCTTATGCATTTTTTCTGGTCATTCCAGTGGTGCCTTTCATTTATTTCCATTCTGGTTTTGTATTCTGCCCTTATTATACCTGATATATTTTTATTACATTTTTCAGGTCCATAAATCCTTGAATTCTTAAGGACTGATTGAGAGTATATGTTGCTAATTACTAATTCTTACTTGTTGTTGGTATGCGAACATAACAAAGTGAGGGGGACCTTCCTGGACCACTTCTACAGCAAAAACATCACAGGCCACTGTGTCCTGCTTTCTCATTAGTTAATTTCTTGTCTACATTTAATGCAACTTGCATTATTGAGAGATTAGAAAGCCTTTAGGTGGAACTCAAATATGTTTATAATTACAATACATACAACATAATTTTTTAAGGTAACAATATATGCAACGTTGTCAAAATGCTTTAACAGGAGGTCCAATACAGTTTTGTAGGCCATCCTTGACTGCCTGTTTCTACACCTGCTTTTAAAGCTGGGTACATTGTTAGGCTTTCAGTGGGTTTTCCACAGCATTTCTCAGTACAGATGAGGTTTTGAGAGAGCTTTTACAGTGGTAGCATTCTCGCATCTCTATCAGTAATGAGCTATATTTACCATATTCTGGGGCTGCGTTTGTTGCTCACAGCCGTGCTGTGATGAATGAGCAGACTTGGGCTCGTTTGGTTTCTCTCTTTCTTCACTCGTTTCCAGGTAATGAACTCATAGCTTGTAATAGGTGCTATTAATCTGTAGCTGCCTGACAATACATTTTGTACTACTGAATGTAATCTTATTGTGCTACTCAAGGTCATTTGACTTTGTGTACAGTTCAATCTTCCCTTAATTATCATTGCCTCCCAAATTTGTATCACAGGAAAATTTCTTCATCACAGTTATGCTTATTCTGGAAATACTATTGAGATAAAGGATAAATACAGGCAATCCCAATCCCAGTTCTGTTGAACTTGATTAGTCATCCTTCTTTTGGCTGGTACTACCCCTCTCAGATAAACATTTTCCTGCCTTTTCTTCAGCTTGGTTGCTGAAGAAACCTTCTTCAGTTTAACCAATGATTTCTCATTTGACTGTATCAAATGCTTTACTGAAATTTACATCAACTATGTCTCCCTTTATTTAGAAGGACTGACCTGTATTTTCATGAATTCTTTCTTTTCAATTTCCTTATATTACCTCCATCTTTGATAGTCATTTCCCTCCAAAGCATATGACTGAGGTCTGGCTAAAGTCACAGGTACTGTGTAGATTGTAATAAAACATTGGCTACTGAGTGCTTTAATCACCCTTCTGCAAACAGTTGCAGATTTTGTTCTTCCTCACTATACGACTGTTCCCTGCTGGACCTGCAAGTTATACCTGGAATTTCATGTGCCAGCTCTTTTGACACATGGACCAATACTGACTCATGCTTTCCTTCTGCTCTCCCATCTGTCATTGTCCATGCGTTGTGGTGTTCCCTGTACTTGGATAATCTGCTGTCAGGGGCTGTGCTTTTGTGACTGCGCACCTAGAGCACCTGTTGTCCAGAGCATCCACAGCTCTGGCCAAAATGGTCTGATCAATAAGATTTGTCAGATTTTAACTTTTTTGGTTTTTGGCTTGTTTGGAGAAGCTTTTACTTCCCTTAGTAGCTCCTTCTAAAGCTGGTAGAAGTTTGTCCTGTGTGTTCGATGTTGTGTGTCTTTGGAGAGGGATGTACAGAGTTCTGTTTTTCCTCCTTTCAAGCACTCATTATCGCTGAGCTGCACAAACAGGGGAGGGAGACAACCTTTAATATCCAGAAATTTCATGGTCTTTACCTGAGAAAAATTGTTCTGGGTAAAAGAAAACCTACTTGTTCCAGGGTCAGTAAGAAAAGGTTAACGAATAGATTATTTTGAAGAAGTTTTTTTTCAGTGTTCTCTGAAAAACACATGTTCACAGGGCAACAAATGAGAATCAAACTCTGACTGCTTTTGAAAGTGCAGAGTCAGCAAGGAGGTTTGGCCTGTAGTCATACAGAGTCGCTACCCAGGAAGTTCCCGTAGTCATTTTGCAAACCTGTACTTGAGAATATGCCAGTCTCTGCCAACTGAGACTGTTTTTTCGCTCTCTGATGCTGAATTCTGTGGAGCCAATAGCACCTCTCTCAGTATAGAAAATCTGGTAAGTGGGAGTTAGGTGTAAGGACAAAATGTGTGTTTACTTAAAATTAGAAGATACATAGTGTTAAAAAGTTTTGTAATGTGTTAACCTAACTGTACATCTCTTTATCAGCTATGTGTTTGAAAGTCCTGCACCATACTAGTATGTCATTAATCAGTGAGATGAAAAACACTGTTTTAGAATTTAGAATAAGTTAAAGAGGGACATAAGTCAGTATTAATCATCCTTTACTCATCTTTTAAAGTGTGAATGTCATTTACCTATAATGCAATTCAGTAGCATGCTGACATGTTACCTGTTTTTGCTGTTTACCATTAGGTGTTTGAAATATGGTGTTAGTGTTTGTTCCCAGCTGAAACATGCCTGTTTTTAGCATTGTAGTTTTAATTTTTCGTGTGCTTCACTTAGTCACAGTATCTGTTCAAGATAATTGGTTTTGATGATTCCTCACAGTCCTTTAGCACTTCCCAGACCAGAACATGATCGTTTTTCTCAAATATTGAAAAAAAATATGCCTATTAAGGATGGTGGCCTTGACTTTAAAAACTGTCATTGAAATAAGATAGTTCTTAGATGCAGCACCTTAGAGGATTTTCAAGGTTGTTGATGTTTGAAAATCTGTTCCTTTTTTTAAATGAAGGCCTATTTGAGTACCTCAGTTCCTTAGTTGCACTGAAAGAAAGTGTCATAAATAAGACTATCCATTCACTTGTAATTCACACAGCAATAAAATCAAAATATTTACTGACTCTGAAGTAACAATTTCGCTGTCATTTTGTCTACTAATTAGTATTCACTTACTGAGTCTGAAGTATAGCTGGGGAATTCTTCTTAAGTGATTGGGATGCTCCTATTTTACTTACCTTTTGGCATTAAAAACATTCTATTTTTTTCAAAATCAAGTAAGGAGGCAAAAATTGATCTGCCTTTCTGTTTTGCTTTTGTATTTACAGGAGCATACCCTGCCCATTAAATCACTTAAGCCATGCAAATAAACATGAACTGTATGTGGACTGGCACCTCTGCATTGTGTGCATGCTGGCTCTGGCTGTTGTCAATAATGCTGAGTTTTAGAACTCTGGAGCTCTGAAGTGACTTACAGGAGTGAATAATAAGGAATTGGCTCAATCACATTGAACTGCAGCTGCTTCTATGTTCACTTTTTGGTCTCCTGTTGTTCATTGCTGTGTCCTGTGCAGGGGATGGCATATGAGATATCTGTAGATGTAGCTCACAGGGTCATGGTTAAGTGGTGGACTTGGCAGTGCTGGCTTGGGTAGGACTCAACCTCTTGGAGGTCTTTTCCAGCCCTGATGATTCTGTAATCCTATGAGACCTTCCTTGCTTTGTAAGAAGCGTAAGTGGAGTGCTTCTGGTGAGCTTCATGGTTGTGGTATTCTGGGTGTGGGTCCAAAGCCTTGAACAAACTGTCTGAAAAATTCAAAAGTTTGAAGGGGTTTGAATATCTCACTGATAACAACTATTGAACTGGTTGATAAGGGCCAGTTTCTGTGCACTGACTCATGTTTGGCAAGTTTTAGAAGCTGGTCTGCAATGAAATTTTATGCTGCTTTAATTTTATATGTAGAGGCAGAATGCTTTTGACTTGAAAATAATGAATAAAAAACCCTATGGCTTCCAGGTTATTTACAAATAAGTAATGTAAATATGTGTTAAAATATAGTAAATTAGCTCTAAAGTGAACTTCCTTGCTTTGCCTCCACTTTATTTCAGCCCAATTAAAAAAGAAAACAAGGCCCTTAAAAAAGTAAACTTAATGAGTTTGTTAGCAACAAAAAAATACATCACTGGATTGACGTATCTTTTTCTGGCTGCAAATTTTATAAAATTTAGGAAATCATGATTCATTAGAGACTCTGTCAGATGATAGGCTAATGGCTATGAGTTTAAGCCCACTCAGAAGACTAGTATGTCAGCCCCCACAGCAGAAAAAGGGGAGTGTGAGCTTAGTTTATGCAGTAATGAATAACATTGAATTTAAAATTATAGCTAAATAATAATTTTAAAGCACTTTGATGTGTTCATTTGCAGAATCTGTTTCTACAGAACATTGAGTTATATTAAAAGATCGTGAATGTAATTCATTACTAGTGTAGTTAGTATTGATGGGTTATCTTACAGGTCACTGAACCAAACCACGTAAATTGCTTACTTATTTCTAATCAGTCTAGGAAAAAAATTGATACAGTTTTCTGTAGATTTTTCTCCACTTTTTCTCCACACCTGCAATTGTGTAAAACTGAGCAAAAGAATAGTTAAACCTTAAGCATGTGTTACATGACTTTCCTGCTTGCTATGCTGACCAAGCTTCATCTGATTTCAGTGAGACTTTGATCACACATATTGCAGAAAAAGCCTCCCTCAAATTTCATGCACTATCTTAGTCTCTCAGCCTTTATCTCTTACCTAGAATAGTTTGTCTGAAACAGAGACTCTTAATTACAAAAGTGCACACTGCAGAACTGAATGTAAAATGGCTTTAAGAGATCACTAGATGTTTGGTCAAAAAATGAAAAAAAATCCACTAAACCAATCATAGTGTTAAAAATCATAACATCAAAAATCATAATTAAAACTAGTCTTCTTTAAGGAAATATTTCAGAGTGATTATTCATGCCTAATTAATCTCACTAATTGGTAGTGATTTTGATAATACTTTCACATAATAATACTTTAAACCTAGATATCCTATTGTTATAGTGAATTCAATGATATAAACATTAAAATCAAAATACAGATAGACTGTTATAATGCAATTTACACTGGCCCTTTTTTGAGAAAGCAATTGAAAAGTTGAAAGCACGTCAGGAGACTGATCAGATT
Source organism: Trochalopteron elliotii (assembly GCA_024734555.1). Taxonomy (NCBI): domain Eukaryota; kingdom Metazoa; phylum Chordata; class Aves; order Passeriformes; family Leiothrichidae; genus Trochalopteron; species Trochalopteron elliotii. The sequence continues at coordinate 5,583,163 of JANPWX010000076.1, forward strand.
AATGCACTCAGTTTTGATGTACTGTAGTTATCACAGAAATATTAATGACTTATCTCTAATGAAAGGAAGAAAGGTTTTTACCTACCACTGTGTCTGAAATTATTAGGTTTCAGACACAGTGTGACAGTTCTGAAGTAAGCTTTTATGCTATAATATAATTTGAAATTTAAAATTTAGTTTTACTCTGCTATTGCCATCCATTCCACAGGATGTAAAACTGAGTATCTTGGCTGGTTGAGGTCAAATCATGATCTTCTGACATGTTTTTTTCAACTACACAAAATATAACCAAGGAAGAACTTGAACTCATAATTTAAATGACTTAAATTTTGACATAGAGACAGTATTGCCCACAGAATGCTGCCTGTATTCCAAATGGAGAATTTTATGGCTGTTATTAGCTTTTAGGATAACTATTATTTAAAGTCAGTATTGGCATCTGCAGGTACAGAGTGTAAGGTAGCATTTACAGATGAAGGAATACCTATGTAGCAGTTTTCCACTTTCATTATTGAAAAAGGTACATTCTTCCCTATTTCAAAGGCGTTTCTTCACTGAATATCTGCTGAGTGCCCTGAGAACTAGAAAAAGAGTGAAACATCTTCAACACATTTTCATTGCCATTTAAAACCAAATTAAATTTTCACTGTAGTGGTAACCATTTTACTTTTGCTTTCCATGCACCTTTACTTACAGGATTCTTTGAGCAGACTGCATATTTAGAGAAATACCTACAAATGTTTGATGCAGATATTTAATGTGAATTTATCACGATTGGGCATTGCAGCCCTGCCTTGCAGTTTTATTCATTGAGAGAGCAGAAGTATATCATGCATTCTAATAATTTACATAACTCAAATTTAAGATAATTAGTATTTTGAAGGCTTTGTTTGAAGTGAAAATTACTTGCAGATCTTTCAATGTGAATAATTTTCAAAAAGAAAAGGTCTTAAAAGAAAGTTTTGATATTTTGGTAAGATTTTGTAATGAGCAAAAATAAAGGAATGCATTCAATCCTGTATAGAGAGTTCTTCAGGCGTGTCAGTTATAATCTTTGGTTTTTAACATTACCAAGTACTAGCTCTTAAAACTTGTCTTATGATTCTTCAGTAGTGGTTTGAGTGCTCAGTTAATGCTTTTTAGGTATGAGGCCATTTTAAAAGGAGATCTTTCTGTTATATGAATAAGTCCACATAAATAATAGATATGCTGTTAAAGCAGAGGCAGAGTTCAGTTACTTCTGCAGCTGTAGGTTGGTATTATATCCAGTTTTAAACCACCCACATTTCCACAGCATCCACCCAGCCATGCGTTAAGTGGCACGATTAACATCTGTCGTGTGTTCTTCACTGTCAGCCTTAGAAAGCTGGGTACGTAGGATAACAATTTATTTTAGTAGAGTTAATTTTAATTGTATTTCTCTATGCCTGAACTAGAAAAGGCCCACCCAAAGATGTGTCCTTGGAGCTGAAGGCAGTGATGGTGTGTGTACCTGGTGAGACTTAAAGTCCTCATTTCAGCTGATCTATGAAAAAGTTGGCTCCTGCCAAGTGGGGTTTTCCTTTTAAAGTGTTAAGTTCCTTGCATCTCCAGAAAGCTCCATGGCTGGAAATGGTAGCCAACAATCAATGGTGATTGTTGTCCACCATTTCCAGCCATGGAGTTTTCTAGAGCTCCTGGACCTTTAAAGACCCCGGAGATGAGGTGTGGGTGGGAGGATGACACAGGTGATGGTTGCGTAGCTGCTTCAATGCTTCAGCTTCCTGCCTAAGCTTCGACTCTGTACTTAAAAATATCTGATGCTGGCATCTCTAAATTTCAGTTCCAAGTGGTGGGAAATTCACAAGATCAGTTGTTTTTTTCTCAAATGTTGCCATCTTGGCCTGAACTCAAATGACAGCAGCTGTTCTCATGAGATTTCAATTTTAGCCAACTGACAAAACAGTCTTTTTCTTTTCAGATCTAACCAGCTAGTGATGGCGGCAGTGACTTCTCTTCACAATGTTAGGAATCCATACATCCCCTCCCACACGCCATGTACAAGTGAAGAATAAAATGGAGGTGGACTCCAGTGTGCTGCATATTTATAATTTCTGCTGAATGGAGTTGTGTATTTTGTATGTAGAAAACATGGCCCAGTCCTTCAGTGTTCAGCATTTACATTTTAGTATGTGATATATTCACTAAGGATTTAAGTGTAAAGATCTGTGAAATAAAAAGCTTTTCTCTAGGGAATCACTGACTGGGAATGACTTCCACCTTCAGTCACACGCGATGGCATTGAAATACCAACTCCTCCTGACTGATCTCTGCCAGTGTTCACTTGCCATTCTTCCTCTCCAGCTTTCAGCAGCATATGGAGCATCAAGAGACTCGTGGGCAGCTTGGCTTGACCTGAAAAAAATCAGAAAGCGGTACTGATTTTAAAAATAGGGTGCGGAAGCTAAAGCAACTCGTGCTTCTGTCTCACAGGAACAGAAGGAGTGGCGGAGGTCAAAGAGGACTTGGTGTGTGTGTGTGTTGAGAGGATTAGGACCAGGTATGAAGGGAAAAAATAGGGTTGCACTTCTCCTCCCCTCTCTTACACATGGGTGTGTTCCTTGAGTGTGGCATGGGACTGTGAGTTCTACAGTCTCTGATGGAAGGTGTGAGAGTTGCTCCCTTCCCCATGGGTGCCAGCACTGCGTCCATGGTCTACAGCCTTCTAACTGATGGGTTTTCAGTCCCTGGCTGCTCTTCTGGGGTACCAGACACCTTTTTTCTCACTACTATCCAGGCTGGGTACCCTGTGATCCCAGTGGCTAGCTAGGGAGATGTCCTGAATGTATGTCTTCACTGCCTCAAGACAGAAAATGATGGTTTGGAATAATGCAGATTTGGTTCCATTTAGACTGTAGGAAAGGGGGAAACCATTGAGAATTTATCATGCTTGTGAATAATCACTTACATGAGAGTTTGGGTTTTTCTCAGTCTTTCTCCCATCTGAATTCATAGAACTCCTGATGGTCAGCCTGAGCGCCATTTTGTTCAGACTTCTTCTCATGTTCTCAAAACGAAAGTCTAAAACTTTCTGTCTAAGAGCTTAATTTAATCCAGGGATGTGGAATTCCCAGCCAGATTGATAGATGGTTAAATTCGTGATTGTGGGCTGAAAAACTGAGTGACACGTTTGAAACTTGATCTTGGATGTGAACTGTCAAAGGGAGAGTGTCTTTTCCAGGCTGATGCAATGCAATGCAATGCAATGCAATGCAATGCAATGCTTACTTAAACCTTGTGGAGCTGAGAGGAGTTAGCTGATCACTCTTACATGTGTAAAGATCAAGCTCTCTGGTGTGTCCATATCAAGCAGTCCTCTGGCTGTTCAGACACCATAGAAGAAGAATTCCTGGCCCCAAATATTCTTGGTACGTTGTCTATGCCACATCCAAATCCAAGCCTGTGCTAGTGTGTGCTCTCTTAGAAACCATCAATGGGATTCAACTTAACAAGTACAAATGCATGCATGTACCTGAAATCTCCATGCAAGTTTGTAACATGAAATTCTCTGGAGCTGTCATTGGAGAGGAAGGGGCACTTGTTAGGGTAGATTTATCTCATCCTAAGGTCCATGTTTTTCTATGCCGACTGCAAAAGTAACTTAGAGGGAGTAACTGGACTAGTGATACCATTTTTTTGGTAGGTGTGTGAAGATAGGCAAGTTGAATCTCACTCCTTGTGGCAGTGAGGCAACATGAAGCTGCTTGCCAGTAGCTATGTGTCAGAGCTAAATCCTTTTTCTCAGGATCAGGAAATTGGAAGCTGTTCCTGGATGCCTGTCCTGTGCATCAGAGAGTTACAGCACAGGGGGATATCTTGCTCCAAAAATCTGTGTTAATGAACACTTAGAGAAAACATAAAAATAACCCTAAGGGGAACATTCACATTTGCAGTCAGGACTGTGGATACAGAGCTGGCAAAGACCGCCTGGAGCTGGATGTGATGTTGTAAGGAAAAGAAACACGAACTGTCAATAAATTCTCAAGGTAACCCATCCCTCAAACTAACAGGTGTGGGACTAGGAACTTAGAAGATACTGGAGAATCTTACTGGATGACCTTGAAAATATTTTTTTCTTGTTACAGCTCTGGTTCCCAGTAAATGTAATGTGGACAAGGCATTGGTTTCTTGCAAAACTCTTTGTCTTGGTTTAAGACAATTTACAGGGTGGAGCCTGGGAAACAAGTTACCCTGCCTTTAGTTTTAATGACTACCCTTTCACCAGCAAGGTGAGACAAATGTGAGAAGATTTTAGTGAAAAAATAAAAGTTTACTAAAAACTGAAACAATAACAGGCAAAATAACTGTTAAAATTACTAGATACAAAGGCGCTGATTCCCGTGGATTGCGTGAGGAATGAGGAGAAACAAGATATGGAAAGATAAGGAATACAATACACATTTTTTGGGTTACCCAGGGGACCCTTTTTCAGGCCAAATGAGGAGTTTCTGTGCAAGTGCTGAAGGGTATTCTCCAGGTACTAGAGAGGTATGGTATTCCAAAAAAGTACTGTAGAACTGCCATTTAATTTTGCTCAATAGGTCTTAATATAAGATAGCGTTAGAAATATTATATGACTAGATGCAGTAACTTAACCAAGGATGAGAAAAAAGTTACAGGTAGAGTATACCAAATGTAGCTCTAATTGTGCTGGAAATTAGGTGACTTAAAGTAGTAAAAAATAATCCATGTTTTCAATATGCAGAGGTAAGGAAGCAAGCTTTATCATAAACAGAAAATAGACTTGCTCATCTTTCATAAGAAAAGATGATTTTATAAAAGCAACAGATTTCTTCATCCACATAGAACTAAATAAAACATAGTGATAATAATACACAAGTGCTTTCTAATAAAGCTTTTCCTATGAGTGATAAAATAAAATACCTTCTTTAGGAACTGAATCAGTGTACATGGTTGGCTTATCTGACAGAGACCAACAAACCTTCCTTGATTATGTGATTTGATGTGATCTTTGATTATAGTGACTATGGTAAGATTTCTTCCATTTGCCATTTATGAATTCTGCTTAAATCACAGAGCTTGAGCTTTTAATTATGCAGTTCTTCTACATTTTATGATTTTTTCACTTTTTTTAACCACTACAAGAACATCATGCTTTCTTTATTGGTGTCTCAAATAAATTCTCCATGTCTAGGCCATATAGAAATAAGTGTTTTACCTTCTCTGTTGCTATTAACACAGTGTCACAGGGTGTAAGAATGACCTGTCCAAGTTTTTTACAGGACACCAGGTTGTGTTGCCTTGCCCAGAGATAGAATGAGGGATGTTTACTGTGATAATCTTTCTAGAGCTTGGGAGTAGAGGATCTGGGTGATTGCAGTCATTCCCAGCATGAACTGATGTTAAGCAGCACTGCTGGGTTTTATTTGAGGGAGACCAGGAGCAGTCAGGTGATCCACAATGATGTCTGGAGGCACAAATGTAGTCAGTAGATGCTGAAGTAAACTGCTGCAATGAGGTCTGCAAAAAAGTATGTTGTCTGCTGCCCTAGTCGAAGGAAGTGAATTACCTTGGACAGTCTTGAGCAGAATGTGAGAAACAGGGCTCATTTATGTCCAGCTGACATGTGCTGTTATTAAAAATGGCAATGGCAAGGACATCACTCAAGTGCACCACAGTTGCCTTGTATGCAGTTACATTTTGACTTTTGAAATACTGAATTGTGAATGGTTTTCAACAAATCAGGTGGAACATGCAGAAAAAAATAGTTCAATAGTCCAATAAGAAATTTCGTTAGCATGTGCATTTCTAAAAGTGATTTTATTGTCACATTGATTTGTCACATTGATAACAACGATGAAAAGAAACCAATGGGATTTTTAAAATTCATGTAGCACTTTTTTGCTATTCTAAAATAAATATGCTTTTTTGCAATATAATTATTCAAAGAATTTGTGTCTGATTTATATATTAAAATATTTGGGATTGCATTTACATTTTTAAAGACGTGGGCTACCTTGTGTGTCCAACCACACAGGTACAACAACTTAGCCTGCATCAGGCTAATGCTGGTGTGACTCCACACCTACAATATCTGTTATCCAAGTTTATATTTTTCCTTTCTACCTAGAAAAACGAAATCCAAGACATGTAAGTGAAGTGGTTTAAAACATTACTCCTCAATAGCTGTTCTCTGCCAGCAGAAGGTCACAGTCAGCCGCTGAGCTGCCTTAGTGGGTTGGGTTTGCTGTCACCTACTTCTGTACCAAGTCAGCTGGCTTAGCTTATGCCTTGGCTGGTGGTGCATGTGGTTGTTCAGCCTTTCATGGAAAACAACTGCAGGAACTTGCTCCTAAACTGTTACAGCTGTTTCTGAATTATTGCCAACTCTGTAGGCTCTGGTACAATGCTGTGTGCAAACCAAGGCTTTAAAAAAATGTTGAAAGTACCACAAGCAATCTTAACAACGGTGGGGAGTGTTTCAGAACTATTTTTGCCCTAATTGTACATTGGGAAGAGAGACAGTTCCTTGGAAAAACGGGACTTCCTAATAATGAATTTATAAGAATAAAACTTGTAAAGTGTATTTGACAGTATTTAGCAGCTGCAGAATTTCGTCATTTGTTCCGTGATTTCATGCTGTCAAATCTGACAACATGAACTAGTGCCAATCTTGGCTTTGAAAGACAATTTCCTTTTTATAAAAATTCTAATTATTAAAGCTAAATTTGGATTTTATTAAAAGGAAGTTGTTAGTCTTTTATATTTGTCAAATAGCTTTCAAAACCTAAGTTGGTTCTACCTTTGACAATTAGTCAAAATGATATTAACTGAAAACCGTATGTTTTTTTCCACCTTCTGCTACCAATGGATGAAGTTGGTGTGAATGGCGAGGAAGGCTCTTGTATTTTTGATACACACTAAACCTGGTTATCAATCATGTAAAAGTCTGGATTTATTAACCATTTTCAGACACACTTGATTGGGCACATGTGGATCTAATTTAGCTAAAGACAGTATTGAGCACCCCTGCATGTGGAGGAGAGGGTGTTCAACCTGTGAAGTTAACTTGGATGTTGGGTCCTAAAGATATACAGCCCTTTTGTCTTTAAAATAACAATTGTTTTAACACCCTTCTTGATTGAATTTGCCTATAGGCAAAGGTTTGAATTAATGCAGATTAGCAGCTGCTACTGTAACCTATGCTCTGGATACAGGCTAGCTCAGCTCAGACCCTACTGGCCTTCTGAGCTGTTCTGTTCTTTGTCCAGATTCCATCACAGCCCAGAAAGCACAGACCAGTTATTCCACTGCTTACCTGAAAATAATGCATGTGACAGTTTATGGTTTGGGGGCAAGATACAGTTTTATTAACTAGCAGCAAGCTAGTCTCCTGACCTCTTTCCCTGGAATACACCAGACTTCTGGATGCAGAAGTGATGTAAGTGTGCAGTTGGCTGGTAATGAGAATTCTGAGCCCTTTTCCCTCCTTCCCCCACATGAACTTGTAGAGACTTGTGTAGAGACTATAATGAGAGTTACAGCAAGTATATTGTGGACTGTGCAGGAAACTTTGGTGCTGGTGTTCCGGGGCTTCTGGACTGTGTTTTCACAAGTATAAGCAATAGAGGTGGGACCACTGAAATGGTGCTAATGAAACATGAATTTTCTGCACCATCTGATCATAACAGCCATGTTCAGTTCTGAAACAGTATTTCTGAATGAACAGTTTTGAACTTACTGAATTCTACTGCTGTAGTTCTAGCCTGATTCTCTGGCTAGTAATAAAGCACATACATTAAAAATAAGGAGAAAATCTATGGTGCAGAGTATTGTAGAACACATACCTACAAGGCAACCACTGCACACAGACTCATAGAATAGTTAGATTGGAAGGAACCACTGGAGATCATCTAGACCAGCTCTTGTGCTCAAGTAGGATCAGTTGAAGCAGATTGCTCAGGGACAGGTTCAGTCAGGTTATGAGTATCTCCAAACGTAGAGACTCCACAACCTCTGCAGGAAACCTGTGTTCAGTCAGCCTCTTGATTAAAAAACCCAAAGTTTTTCTTATGTTAAAAGGAATTTCCTGTGTTTCAGTTTGTGACATTTGGCCTTTGTCAGTTCACTGGCTCCTGCAGAGAAAAGCCTTGCTCAGTCTTCTTGGTGCCCTCCCATCACTTATTACACACATAAATGAAATACCCCTGACCCTCTGTTTTCCAGGATGAACAATCCCAGCTCTCTCAGCCTCCCCTTGTATGACCCACACTTATCTTTGTGATCCTTTGCAGATCCTGCTCCAGTAGGTCCATGTCTCTCTTGTACTGGGAAGCCCTGATCTGGACAGAGTACTCCAGGTGTGGCCTCACCAGGGCTGAGTAGAGGGGCAGGATCACCTCCCTTGACCTGCTGGCAGTGCCCCCACCTCACGCAGGTCAGGATGGTGTTGACCTTCTTTGTGAAGCTTATATGGTCTAGTATTGTGTGGCAGGTTTCACTAGAGATAAATAAAATTTTAGGAGAAGTGAGCTAGATTGAATTAAATTTTTAAATGGCAAAATATGGCCTCAGTGAAGTGAACAATGTGTGCTAGTAAACTACAGGAGAGGAACTGTCAATCTGGGAATGAGACAACTGCCCACAGAGGCTTCAGTGATCAATGAAAGCCACTAGAGTACGGTGTATTTCTTGGGAAATCTCTTGGCCTGGGAATAAGCCTTGGGGTGGCACTGGGCAAAGGGCTACCAAGCTACCAAATAATACCCTGCAGCCCGTGGGAGGTCTCTGTATAAGCTCCATTTTTATGTAACTGTCTTCTTATTAGACTAGTATTTGGTTACATATCTAAAATACTCCTGCTGCTGGCTGCATAAAGCCAGCTGTAAGAAATAGTTAGGGGTGAGTCTTTGTGTTTTCCCTCTCCCTTGCTTCCAGTTATTTAGTCATGAGAATATGATGAGGAACTGTTTTGATTCTTTTCCCCCCCATGCTGGGTGATTAAGGACCTGAGTGCTGAAGACCCACTTTCCCCTTCCTTGAGCATCATTTTCCCTTCCACCCAATTTGCAATACGTTCTTTAGGCTCTGCTGGAGCTCATAAAACATTTATACCTGTGGTTATATGGTACATTTTGTAGCACTTGTACCCCGGTATTACTGTGTGCCTGTAGCCACACGACATCCTTGTGTCTAACCTGAGGGACATGGATTTGACAGATGGACCACTTGGTGAATAAGGAATTGGCTGGATGGATGCACTCCAAAAGATTGTAGTCTGTGACTCAGAGTCCAGGTGGAGACCAGTGACAAATGATGTTCCTCACAACTGGTGTTGTGGCTGACACTGTTTAACATCTTCGTTGGCAATGTGGACAGTGGGATCGAGTGCACCCTCAGCAAGTTTACCAGTAACACCAAGCTGTGCAGTGGGGTAAACACACTGGAGGGATGTGGACAGGCAGGCCTGGGTAAACCTCATAAAACTCTACAAGGCTAGGTTCAAGGCTCTACAGATGGATCAGTGCAATCCCAAGTACAAGTACAGGCTGGGTGGTGAATGGATTGAGAGCAGCCCTGAAGAGAAGGTCTTGGGGGGTGTTGGTGAATGAGAAGCTCAGCATGACCCAGCAATGTACACTTACAGTCCAGAAAGTCAAACACATCCTGAGCTGAATCAAAAGAAGCATAGCCAACAGGGAAAGGGAGTTATTCCCTGCTTCACTGTGGTGAGACTCCACCTGGAGCACTGCATCCAGCTCTGGAAGCCTAACATAAGAATTACATGGACCTATTGGAGTGAATCCAGAGGAGCATCACAAAGATGACCAGAGGGCTGGACCACCTCTCCCATGAAGACAGACTGAGACAGTTTGAGTCTTTCAGCCTGGAGAAGAGAAGGCTCTGGAGAGACCTTATAGCAGCCTTCCAGTACCTGAAGGGAGCCTATGAGAAAGCTATAAGGGGCTTTTTTAGAGGCGTGTAGTGATAGAGCAAGGGAGAGTGGCTTTAAAAGGAAAGAGGGTAGGTTTAGATTGGATACTAGGAATAAGTTTCTGTTGTGAAAATGGTGAAGCACTGGCACAGATTGCCCAGAGAATTGTGGATGCCCCATCCCAGGAGGTATTCAAGACCAGGTTGGGTGGGGCCTCGAACAACCTGGTCTTAGTGGTAGGTGTCCCTGTCCATGGCAGGAGGGTTGGAACTAGTGGTCTTCAATGTCCCTTTGAAACCAAACCATTCTGATTATATGATATCTGACATACTGTTTACATGAATTATGGACCTAAAATGTTTTGTCTGAAAACATGCATGAAAGCAAGTTATTCTTTGCTTTCTTCCTCCCCCAGAATTATACCTGTCCAGGATTATGTATTGTCAGAAGTTTATGTCTGGCCCTAGTTAATGCTCTGTCATTTCATGGTGGTTCTATTTCTTGTGTCGGACCTTCAATACTGATTCTGTACTTGGAGGTCCATTCTGATCTACCAAAACCAAAGAAATGAGTATCCATAAACAAAAAGGAACTGGACAGAATTATTCCAATGATTTCTTATTCTTCAACATATTGCAATCTGATTTGGGTTCTAATTTGAAATATAATTGAAAAATTCAAAGAAAGCCTCATAATGTTCATAAAATCTCTCAGATGAGGAGTCTTTTTAGCTAGCTTAAAGAAACCCATGCCACATGAAATGTGTTACCTGTGGGCCCCGTTGTGTTACCTGTTACATTGTGTTACCTGTTACCCATGCTCCAAATGTGTTACCTGTGTCTGCCATTGCTTTGAAAAAGCTCTTTCTCATGCGGAATGTGGCCAAAAATCACTTCAAACTCCATGTTCCAGGAGGATCCCAGTGGTTGAAAAGGTTACTTAATTTTCTCATTGTGCTGAAGGTTTCAGTTTAGGAGAATGCTGAAAAACAACTCACAAGTTCATCTGAATGCTCTGGCTAGCTGGATTAATTTTCAGGCTGTTTTGTGGGTATTGAAGGAAGCATCATATCTGACGGAGGTTTTTGCAGCCCATCTGCTTGATGGTTGGGGCTGTCCAGGGAAGCAGTGCAACTGCAGGAGAGTTCCTGTGGAAGAATTGCCTCCGTATTAGCCTCTGGAACAGCAGGCTCACTGAGGCTGGAGCAGTTGGTCGTGGTAACTATGTCTGCTGGAGGTGTGTGCTGGATGGGAGGTTGTGGCCAAGTTATGGATCTGAAGGAGGAGAGGAGCAGACTATGTCTATGGTATCAGGGAAGATGGAAAAAGGATTGAGAGTGTCTTCACAGACACCCTGCAGAGATGAGAACCTGAATGTCCTGACTGCAAAACAGGGCAGCCAGAGTCTGTGGGCAGTTTTGATAAAAGTGGAGGAACATTGTGTTGAGGAACACTGGAGGCTTATGACTTCTCTCAAAAGTTGTCCTTACAAAGTTGCTGTCTTATCTTGAAAAGGAGGGTCAGGTGAATTCTGTGTTGAGTGGATAAATGCAAATGTGCATATCTTCAAAAAAATCCCAGAATTTTAACTTGAAGAGCTACAAACCAGTCAGCCTTACTTCAGCCCCTGGGAAAATCATGGAGTGAGTCCTTTTGTAATATGTTTCTGGAAAAATTGGTGATTGAAACAGCAGTCAGAATGGATTTCTTAAGGGTAAATCATTCTTGACCAACTAAGTTGCCTTGCTATGATGAAATCACTATTGTCGTGGATGAGGGAGTACTGTGTCATTGACCTTGGCTTTAACACAAAGTTCTATACAGTTTCACACAATATTCTTATGTCCAGATTGGGGCCTTACTGTCTAGATGGAGTAGCAACAAATAGAAACCCGGATGGATATTTAGGCTCAGAGTGTAGCAGTTAATGGTTTATATTCTGCCTGGGTACCAGTGGAGTGCCACAGGGGTTTCTACCACTTAACGTCTTTTTCAGTGACCTGAAGAAGGCAACAGAATGCATTTTGGTTTAAGTTTGCAGATGATGCCATACTGGGAGGGCCAGTAGATAGGACAGGATTTTCTTCTATAGGAACCCTGATAAATAGGAGTAGTGGGTTGACAGGAACCTTATGAAATTCAGTAGGGCAAGTGCAAGCTCCTGCTTCTGAGAAACAATGTACCAGTGTGGGCTGGAAATTGACTGGTGGCAGTTCAGCAGAATACTTTGGCAACCCAGCAGATGGGAAGCTGAATATAATCCAGCAGTGTACCTTGGTAGCAAAGGCCAACAGCATCCAGCAGTCAGGAAATCAAGGGGAGGTATTATCCTCTAGTCAGCACTCATCAGGTGTCATCTAGAATATTGCATCTTTTGGACCTTTTCCAGCTTGCCTGATATGATACATATAGTTTTGGACCCCACAGTACAGGAAAGGTGGTGATGAGCTGCAGTGAGTTTAGCAGAGGCCACCAAAATGGTCAGAGATTGATCTGGAGCACTTGTCTTGAGAGAAGCTGAGGGACCTGGTCTTGCTCAGCCTGGAGAAGAGATGGCTTTAGGGGGAGCCTGTTAGTGCTCTTCAAGTACCTACAAGGAGTTTGTTCAGAAGATGGAGCCAGGCTTTCCCAAGCACTGTGTTGGTTGGACGGTGAAAGATATTTGGCATAAACTGAAATTCACTCACTCAGAGTGAATATAAGGAAAAGCTCTCTCATCATAAGGATAGTCAAGCAGTGAGCAGTTGCCCAAAGATTGTGTAGTCTCCATTCTTGAAGGTTTCAAGACTGACAACCTGATATCACATCAGAGCTGACCCAGCTGTGAACGGTTGGTTGGACTAGATCATCTCTAGAGATCCCTTCCAACCTCAAATATCCTGTGATCCTGTGTGTAGGAGTATGTAAGTATAGATTATGTACAGAATGAGTTCTGTGGAGACCATATATGGAACATGTCTTCACACAGGCCACAGAAGCGGTTCACTTTTGACAAGTAATATATATTTTTTAAAATAAGGAATATTCAGATTTCCATGAAAAGAAAAATAAAATGCCACTGTATCTGCTTTTCTCTGCCTCCCCAGTTCTTTGCAGATCTTATTTTAGCCCAGAACCAGCAAAGTCTGAAATGCTGTCACCATATTCATGCACAGATCCCTTGCCTGGATTCATGTTGAATGCATCTCAGTGAAAGATTTAATAAATGACTTCCATTTACATCATTTATGTAGTGAATAGAGCATGAAAGGTGGAAAAAATAGCTTTCAAAATATCAGTGTAGCTGTTCTATTTGGAGACAACCCTTCAAACACCTGAATTATTGCATGTCTATTAAAGTGAAGACAGTAAGGGTGATACACGTATTCTAGGTAAACACTGTGCTGGTGTTTGACAGTTTGCAAATAATTCATACAATAAATGTCCCTTCATGTAGTCTAAATGCATCTCTCAGATATTTCCAACTGGGTAGCATAGATGTAATCAAGAATAATTGAAAAGCTGATTTTGTGCTATGTTAACAGAACTGTCTTCCTGACTATGTTAAGATGCCTAAAGTGTTTGCTTTCTTCATGATCACATTGTTTGAATTGGATGTGAAAGAATGGTTAGTACTGTTTAGTCATAATGTGTCATAAGAATCTTAAATACCTTAGAAAAAAAATCATAATTATATTCCTAAGACTGATGGTATTTCAGATCTTGCAGTGATAAAGGTTTTTTGGTCTTGCCTCAGAATTACTTTCAGAAAAAGAAGTATGCTCTCAACCTAATCATGTCAGCATCAGAACACCTGCAAAAATAGATCAAAAGAAAAAATGGAATTACTGAGATTTGCTTGCTATGAATAGCACTAGTGTGAATGTGTTAAGCAGTCATGTTGGCTGTACTGAAAATGCAACATACCCAGCGGAACCAGTAGAAAAGAAAACAAACTTGGGGATGTATCAACTGTTTTAGATAGCAGTTTGGGTATTTTTGCAATCCTTTTGTTTGCACCTTTCTGTGAGGTAGTGAGTGCAACACCTATGGGGATTATCAGATGTGCCTCAAGCTGGAGGATAGTCATGAGAACTGCAAACTGAGTAATGCCGTTCTTGTGTGGAAAATGTTAGGTTTTGTTGTGACAGAAGCAAAAATCTTACTTGACTACTAAAATCTTAATGGCTGATCATATCCCTTGGGTGCCTGGCCTAGAAACCAGCCAGTACAAAGTGATCAGCTCTCAAAGACTGTATGCAGCAAACATCAAGGAGGGGACATGCTTTGTTTACAGATGGATGACAGTGTGGTGGGATGGGAAAGACACCAAGCTTCTATCAGGGTTAGAGACCTTCAAAGCCTGTGTCTATAACTGGTAACTTCCACATTTCTGATGGCAGTTTTGTGCTGGCTTGTGATAATGTAATGATGTAAGTAAGCATGGGGAAAAAAATGTGGTGATCATCACAAGACTGCCTAAAACTGCTAGAGATGGAAAACAAATGAATTGGGTAAGAGCATGCTTATGGTCAGGCCTCCTTAACTGCTATTCATTTGTAGCCATTTGATCTTCCTTAAGCAGAGAAACTATTTCTTCGGCTCTGTGTTTTTATTTCTTTTGCAAAAAGGCTTAAAAACTCCCCTAAAACATCAGAAAACCCAAACCTCAGCAAAAAAACCCCCACCTGCTGCTAAGGGTTTATTTTAATAGTGTTCCTCAGAACACAAGAGATATGTTAGTTCTGTCCTTCTTTTCATACGATTTCACATGTCCTGTATGTATCAGTATTTACTGGGAACTGGAGAAGAGGAAACAATTTCCTTTAGGGCACAGCACCTAAGGATGAGTTCACTAAAACCTTTTGATAGATTTTGTGATGATTTCATGGGTCTCAGCTAGTGTTAAGCCCTTGACACAGAGATAAAGATGTTGAAATACTTCTGTCACTGCATGCATTACTAGTTGCATTATTTTCTTCATGCTTAGGTGAGCAGAGCATGAGTAGGAGCTTCATTTAGCCCAGTGGAATTAGAAAAAGTGTATGGAGAATGGGATTTGCAGCCCATGTACTGTTGTTTGGTCATCAACATGTTTACATTAAAAATACTTATTAGTGCATTAAATTACTTAAATTTGTTGCTATTTTAAGGATTCTGACAAGATCTCTTTAGGTCCCAAGTGCCTCCCATCCTCCCCCAGCCTTTACCTGTGATTCATGATCATCTTTTAGCAATAAATATGCTGAAACATGCTGTAAAAGTTTCCAATGTGTTAAATTACATCTTCAAGTCTATGCTTGATAATTGTTAGATGTTAGGACATTGAACACAGCTTCTTCTGACAAGTTTATATATTGCTGTTCTAGATCCTTTATATTCGTCCTGATTGAATAATGCCCAGTGAAGGCACTGCTGTACCTGTGCTGCTTTTGTATTTCTGAGTGTGCTAATTGCAACCTGCTCGTCTTCATTTGTCTTTGCATGTCCCAAATATGTCCTGTTTTCTCTTCTAGATAACGGGAGATACAAAGCTTTGTTATTTGCTGCTATAGCTAAACTAAGTCAAACCAAGCAGAAGACAGGCCTAGAAAAGTTCAGGCAAAGCAGGCCTGACAAATGTTAGTCCTGAAGCCTTGAAAACTCAATGCAAAGCCTGTGGCTTATTCCTGGAAGTGGCAGTACTGGGCTGCAGGGTTGCAAGAACTGAAAGGGCAGCTAAAGCAGTAGGCAATAGAGCATACTTTGCATTTTATTTTATTTTATTTTATTTTATTTTATTTTATTTTATTTTATTTTATTTTATTTTATTTTATTTTATTTTATTTTATTTTATTTTATTTTATTTTATTTTATTTTATTTTATTTTATTTTATTTTATTTTATTTTATTTTATTTTATTTTATTTTATTTTATTTTATTTTTCTGTAATTGCATAGCCTTTTCAGAGCATGCAGTGAGCAACTTCTTGATTTATATTTTGTCCTAGTAACTAATCTGTAATTAAAATGTTTCTCCTGTGTGGGTTTTTGCCCTCTGCTTACAGTCACAAATTTAGATTGATCAGGCTATGATGGTAGCTGTGACATTTAATGTTTTTTATAGGCCATTCCCACTGTAATAAACCAGGAAAATAGCACTGTTTTTTTTAATGCATCTGTTAAATTAAGAAATTAGTTGTATAGAAGTAACTGCTTTCCAGATAGAAGGTATCTTTTATGTTGAAACCTTGCCAAATAGTATTTAAAAAAAAATTGAAGAATTTTTGTGTTTTGGCTGCAGATAAATCTCAGTTTGCTGGAAGTAGGTGAGGGCTCTTTTATTCCAGTTTTCCTGTTTGTTGCTGAAGCAGTGAAGCATTCAGAAAAAGACAATTTCACTTTGATTAAATGCCTAAAAAGTTATCTGGGTGATAAAAAAAAAAAACAACAAAAACAAAAAAAAAACCCACCAAAAAACAACCACCAAAAAAGAAAGAAAGAAAAAGGATGTTGCATAAGCTTTTAATATTTAATTTCTATACTATAAGTATCCGGAAGAACATTTAGTTCCTGTTTTGAAAGATGAATGCTGTATATTGGAAAGTGTACTGAAGGCTCATTTGCAGTCACAACGCTTGTTTGCTTCTCTAGTATGTACGTGCAGGGAAGAGTAGAAAGGGTTGAGTGGGCAGTTGGCAGTCATTCATTGTCAGTGATTGCTAGTCATTCATAAAAAACTGCAGAGCTGAGAGGTGGAGCCAGCAGCAGCAGCCGCCTTTCAGGCTCTTGCAGAAGACAAGTTTGTGCAATCACAAGCGATTTGAGAAGCTGCTCAAATATGGTATGATGAATGTAATGAGAAGATGTGTGCTAAATGCATCTAATTGAAAGGGTCTGCTTAGAATAAAGAAAAATGTTTCAATTCTTTTCTTCTGAAGCCCACAGTGGTTTGTGAACATGGAGATCTAATGGTTCTATGTTCAGGTAAAGGCAATAAATCACTTTCAAGGAGTACCCTCTAGTTTATGACACCTCTGGACTATGTCTTTTGCCTTTAAAATAAGCAGTTTTAGGAAATTAATGGGTCCTGATTAAGAGATAAAAGTGAAATTTTGAGGTAAATAGGGAATATATTATTGTACTTCATAATTTTGAGACAAAAATGACAGCCAACATTTAATTTTTAGAAGAGACTGTGTCAGAAGCAGCAAGCCATCCTTTATGTTCTCACTCTAAAAATTGCTGCATCTATATTTTTTGCCTCACTGCAATGACTGCCAATCTCATAGATGGTCTTGAAAAGATTTTATTTTATCTTTTTATCCAAAGTGTGGAAGTTACAGCAGCTTGAAAGACTTCAGTTTTTAATTTACAAATCCGATTTATTCAAAAATGGGTGTGAGTAAAAGCTATTGTATCAGCTGTTCCCTCTCTTCTAGTTGGGCTTGTGCAGTTCCCAGCTTCTCAGAAAGCTGCAGAGCTGTCACTGCAGGCTGATCTAGGACTGGCTGGGACATCGTATTTTAGGCTGGGTTTATATCCAGGCTGCCATTGCATTTACATTTAAGGAATTCACCTGAAAGTAGAAGGTTCTTGGTTGTTAAGTTGAGGCTTAGGGTCCTAAACTGCCTTACAGAACCAAAAATCTCTATTGAGAAATGGAATATTCACTTTGGAACTTCCTGTATTTGACCTATTTGCAGATCAACACCTGTGCCCAATACTGCTCTAAGCATGGTCTGGAAGAATATAATGCTGGGCTAGCAGATTTCATTTGAAATGAAAGTCTGGAGCATTGTCTGTGTATGGTTTAGAAGGCACTCAATGTGTTTGCACCTTATCAGATGGTAGAATTTCAAAGCGACCCCAGTCTCTCTCTAATAAATTGGTAATTAAATTGTATGCTCTAGGCTCTTTGAAGCTTTCTCAGAAGCTCTGACTAAAATTACATATAAGCCAAACATCACTACAGCAATGTTCCTATGAAAGTGCATGTATGCTTTATCTCCGTTTGAGGAAGCTTCATGTTGTAGTTCAGGCAGCTCAAACTATAGCAGTCACTGTTTTCAACAGGAGTGAGAGCATATTCCCTGGGGCTCTGGTTTCTCTTTGTTCTCAAGAATTTCTCAGTACTCTTATTAGTATTAACAAGTGTAATCTATGGACATCAAAGAAAAATACGCACTTGAAGAAAGAATAGTCTATGTGACCTGCTGAGAGATTAGTGGATGCAAGATCAGGCTGGAGGTGAGACTTCTCCAGGTGTGTTACATTTTTTCATAGAGTGGACTGGCAGAGTGTCATGCACCAATAAATACTTTCCTGCAGTAGACTGGTTTTGAGATGGAGGAGTGACCAGTTGCTCAAGTCCAGCAGCACACAAGGGGTTTGAAACCTTTCTTATCCATACGTACACGTGCAATTAATTTACTATATCAAAGTGAGGTGGTTTACAGGTGCCTAAAAATATCTCTTCATAAGATTATGTGGGTGTTAAATGAGTGTGCTTGGTTCCTTGCATTTTGAAAAATGAAGTGCTGTACAAATACAATTTTTAAAACCATCTCTCTCCGATTTTAAGACACATTTCAGAACAGAGGGAAAAAAATCAAATGTAAGCTTTCATTGCACCTTACTGATATTTCATCTTTCAGAAGTTTCAGGTAATGTATTGTCTGTAAATTTTAAGCCCATTCAGCTGGGTGGTATTTGGAGGCTGCTTGAAGTCCTTGTCTATTACTGGAGAGCAGCTGATATTAGAGATGAGTGATATATAGCTCTTCATGTGCAGCTCTAAACATTATGTAGGAGAATGTGATGCCCTGAAAACAGTCTCAAACCCAGGCAGGCTAGTCCCACTTCAGTAATTGAGCATCCAGCCATTAAAGATACCTTTTTAGATTCCTAACGATCTCTTTTATTGCAACAGTCAGAATGCAGAAGAGCAGGAGCAGCAGCAGATCCATCACAGGACTTTCTGCTGACCTACTGCTGATGAGTACATGTCTTGCAATACACTGGGTTGCTTTTAATTTCTCTCTGCAGTCAGCACTGCAGGTTTTGGTCTTCCAAAGTAGGTAGCATTTTACGATGTTGGGGATTTTTAAGAGCTTCATCCTTTTAAATAAAAGAGATAAAAGCCAGTCTTGTCAGTGAAATGCATCTCACAGCTGTAGTCAGATTGGCAGTTTCTATTTTTAACTTGGCAAGTTCCCCATGTAACACGCTACAGCTTTCTGTGACATTTCAGATATAGCTAATATCCTCTCAGTTTTTTGGGAGGCCCATCTTATTTTTTGCATCCCCCAAACAGCAGCAGTGGATGCTTCTGGAGAATGAAGGGAAAGGCCTATGCAAAGCTGAGCAGCTCATGTGCTCTCCCTGTGTAGCCTCATTTACCATCCTTTATCAGTATTAGAGCCAAAATATAGGACTGAATGGACCGTTTGCCCAACCTGGTAATTTTTTGTGCTTATATGTTGTTTCTTAGAGTCCAGTGCTAACAACTAACTACAGAACTGGATTTATTTGACCAGCAAAATCATAATCCTGTATTTGATTCTTTGTCTTGGAACATTAAAAAACCCAAAAAACATACAAATGCCCCTGTGGCAGAAGTGCCATGGCTCCTGCAAGGCTGAGAAACCTACCTGCAGAAACATTTTTCTATGTTTTATCTTTGCTGCCAATACACATTCTAACCAATATCTTCTCTCAGTGCAGATTTTCACAAACTGCTTCTAACTACTTCTGTGGTTTTCTGCTTTCTTCCATGTGAAAATGGGAGAACGTGAAAGAGCTGGTAGTACTGGTGAACTGACTAGTACTCAGTTCCCATCCAGGCAGCTAAAATAGGATGCATCAGACTATGTATAAACATCTGCAACATCACTGGCTTCTTCTAGGGTGGTTGGTTATGAAAAAAAATGCTGGTTTATTGAAAGGAATAGGAAACTCTGTATCTAGGCTCCCGATGGCTCAGTCTAAAGTAAATATGGACAAGAAATGTGATACTCCTACATGTGCCTTTTTCTCGTGGCTATGCGAGAACCACAGGGGGGCCGGCTGTAATGTGGATGAGTAAAGTCACAGGAATCAAGTCTCTCTGCATGAGCAAACCATTCTGAGATAGACTAGAGAACTTTGTTTTCTAAGCCAAAGTAAGTTGTCTTTTTCTAGGTAGCTGTGTGTTCTGTCATTGCTTGTGGCCTAGATGCAAGGACAAAAATCTGGACAGTGTTTAAGAACTTAAAAATTCGGGTAGACTCATTACTGAAATCTCTTACGTGCCTGATAAGACTTCATCAACCCACTCAAAAACCTCCCTTTTAAGCATGACTACTTTCAAAAATCATTCCCAAAGCACCTGTTTCTGTGTGAAGACAGCACGTGTTTATGCATGCTTCCCCTTGTCGTTCTGTCTTATCTATGGCTGTAATGGAGATTTCCTGGAAAAGTGTATTTGGAGGCTTTCAGGAGAACCATAAAGAAACACTTCACAGTAAGGGCTATTTTCTTAGCTTATTCTGCTGGAAATGCCATGTAATCTGGTTCAAAATCCTTTACTCCTGGAAAGCTGACCCTTTCTTCTTGCGTTACAGTAGAGTAAATAGAGTTTAAGACAGCTAATACATCCTTGTGAGGTTTTATGAAGAAGGGTAGTGGAGTCTGTTGAGCTAAACTATCTAGCAGTTTGTTTTTGATTTGGAGAGTCTTCATCTGATTGATTCCAGAAGTTACTGCAGAGTTGTCTCTAGTAGAACTGGAGATGGGGAGAAATTTCTGTCATGGGGGCAGGGGAGCACCTGAATGCTGGCTGAGACCAGCACCATGTGTGCCATGGCAGTGTTCCCTAGTCTGCTTGTAGCACCCAGCCCTCTCTGACAGCTGAGCAGATGGGAGAGGCAGGTATTGCCCTCCTTGAGATTCAGAAATGATGAGCCTGACCTTATATGCACCCTATAAGCACCTTTTCCACTTTGTGTTTGTATGAACTAGTGGCAGACAGGCCAAATCCTTTTGAAGTTCTTTCTGTTTATATTTACTATTTAATATAATCTGACAAGCATAGAGCTTAGTCTCTTAGTAGTGGGTGGGTTTTGGGAAACCTGTATATGCTTTTCTGCAAATGTACAGAGCTGGAAAGTGATAGCCAGGCTTTTTTCATAGTGTGAGTGACATAAACGTAAGCCACAGTCCTGTCAGATGATGGAGGGGAAGATGATAATACTGTCTGATCCAAGAGAACTTTGATAAACATGAAATAAAAAAATGGGGATTCTGGTTATATATTCTAAGGTAATGTTGAAGACTGGCCTTATTGTAGAAAGCATTGCAGTCTCAATAGTTCTTTGCTACAGAGAAAAAAATGAAACCAAAAAAAGAAAAGCTGATTTAGATGCAGGAAAAAGTTTATTTTCTGCATTGTAAAGAATAATTTTGCATGCCCAGGGGCCCACATGAGAAAATGGAAAGAGGATGCAAAGGAAAGGGAGTAGGAAGAATGAAGGCCTGTACTGTGTGAATGGAAATGTGTGTGGTTTTTAATTCCTTGAACCATAGGGTACTATAGGGTTTTTGCTTAGAAAATGTACATCTACCAATCTGTGAAAAATCTGCAAAAACAATGTTAAATTCCATGTTATGACTAGAAATGGTTACTTTTTAATTCTAAGCTGGGAGGAAGGGGAAAGGTATAATCAGAATAAATGCACCTTTTATACATTTTTTCTAACAAATTTATAGACAAAGATTTTCAAGTTTTGAAGAAAAGCATGTCTTTTTTAGATTCCTAGCTGTATAAATCTCGTATAAATATGGGGACTCGTGCTTCTGAAAATCCTGTTTTGTAATCCTTCTGTCTACAGGGAGTAAGGATAATTTGCATGAATTTATCATCTAGAAACCACAGTGGAGTCAGTGAGTTCCCCAAACAACAGGTTCAACTGTAGGTGAAGGCTCTGTGCATCACTGGATTAAAGTTTTTTTTTGATAAATCGTTTATTGTCATTATACTATGATTCAGGATGTCAGGCCTAATGTACTAGGGGTTAGACTAAGGCTTAGACTCTTCCAGACCTGAAGAATTTTAAATGTAAACCCTGGGTTAAAATCCTGTATTACCATGTGCTTCCTATGGCAACAGTGTTCTCCATTTACAGAATTCCCTTTCATGCAAAAGGATTTTAAAGAAAAATCCACCTTTTCTTCCCTAGCTGTAGTCTTCCTGATAAACAGAAACCATCCCTCATCCTTTTTTTCCAATTGATTGCTTAGGTGTAATATTAAAAAGCTTCATCCAGGTTGGAGTTGAGATGAGGAAGGAAGGAATTGACAGTTTTCTGTGGGATGTTTGTGGGGCTGCTGCCCTTCTTGCCTGGGCTGGCTGGACAGTGAGACACTTAGGAATCCTAGACTAATAATTACTCTGTGTTAGCAATCAGCCAGATGTCCATGTGGGGTGTAGGGATGTTTTGTGCTCACTGTGGAGTCAGTGGAGGCTGCAGAAGGGAGCACACGTGAGCAGCGTGCGCGTGCAGTGAATCTTCTGACGCGCCTTCCCGTGCCCGCTCTGGCCACCTGAGGCACTCAGGGGTCACACTTCACATGTTTGAGGAACACATCCGTGGGTATGCTTGGGATTTTGTACACAGAAAAGTGAAGCCATTGCTCCTTCACAGGGAGATAAGAGGGGGAAAACTTCTGCTGTAGTTTGCCCGATAATGTCCAGCTGTCATCACTGAGACAAGAAACATGGAAGTAATAAAACACATGACTTGCTGAATTTATAATCAGTGATGCTGTTTCAGTGCACTGAAAAACTGTGAAGCTGCTGGGTAAAAATCCAGTGTAGCTTTGATCCCATCCCTTGGGACTAAAAAATTATTTGTATTTGTATAAAATATAATTCATATCATACATATAAAATTTTAAAAAATATTGATAAAGACCCCTTAGCTCCCTGTGATTTTTGGTTTAATGACTTATATCTAAGTGAAGTGATTGGAGATGTCTCTCCAATTGAAGATGTCTCTTCTTTTTGACATCTTTTCAATTTTTTGAAAAATCAGTTGCCAATTCATAAAACAGATCCTCTTAGAAGATGGCCCATATTCTAGAGGCTTTTATTTCTAGTGGCTTGTAAAAAAATGAACCTGAGTATACTGAGATGTAAAACCCAAAGCTAGAATAAATTTAGAGCAGTTGAAAGTACCCTAGAGTTCAGATAAAATATGGTACCAGGCATTCTAAGACATTCTCCCTGAACAGCCAGTTACTGACTCAGAATTCAGTAGCTTGTTAGCCCATTTCTAAAACAAGCTTTTTGTTCCAGGCTCTTTCATGGGACATCTGCCATACAGACAGATTTCTGAATGCATCTCATCTAAATGCACCAAAATATGGTATTGTGAACAATGGTGGTTTTCTCTTGCTCTTAAATTATTAAGTTTATCCATGGAGTCTATGCCCAAATCACTTCTTGTCCTGTCCCATTTATTGCCATCTTGCGGTGTGTACGGTGAAGGAGAGATCTGTTTCGTAATTCTTCAAAATTAACTTTTTTTTTCCTAATTGAAGGCAAATCTTTGGAGTATGCAAGACTGTGAAAAAACATTCACTCCTCAGTTTGTCTTCCATGCCATTTTGATACAGTTTTTCATTCTAGGCTTGAGGGTATCCCCTTTTCTATACTTTGTTCCTTTCCTATTTTCTTAGACTTTGCATTTTTTCCATTTATTATTTACTGAATATATTTTTTCTGTACAAAGGATAATTTATGTAGCACAATGAAAGGAAGAACATTAAGTTACTAATACAAACAACAGCAAAAGGAAGAATAAAGTCTCAAAAAGGACAAATCGTTCTGAATTAATACTGCACAGCTAAGGTTGGTGGGAATCAGGCTTCTGCATCATTCTCATTGGAATATCAGCTGCTCTTTTTTCCATAGTCTGGCAGCCATCATTCATGCTTCAATCCCCCATGCTTCGGTTTATGCTTTTTGCTCATGGCTGTAGTGCTCAAGGTCTGTCCCAAAGGCCTCTTCAACTAAGGCAGTCCAAACCCCAGCCTTGCACATTGCATCAATGGGTGAGAGACGAGCAGGTACCCTAGGAGGTCATTCAGGCACATGAGGAGTGGGCACTTAAGCAATACAGGTGGGGCTGTTGTGTTCTTCAGGAGCTGGAGCTGATAAGGCAGCTCTGAGGTGGAGGGGAACAGAGTGCTGCCAGGGCTGTTCCTCCACCAGAGCAAAACAGATGTGGATGGAAAAGATCATATTCTGCCAAAATAACTGTGAAAATGTCCTCAACTGCTCCTAGATCTTTCTAGGGTTTTGCCTTTTTTTTTTTTTTTTTTTTTTTTTTTTTTTTTTTTTTTTCTTCCTGTTAATATTGGCTGGTATTTTTTTCTTTTTCAGTCAGGCTAGAGTAGAGGGAGTGGTTTGGGTTTCTCTTCTTTCCCATTGTAACATTTCTCTGGAGCACAGACTAGGTCATGTTTTTGTGTAGGCCAAAGCCCAAACAGAACTTAATCTGGCTGTGCCATAAAAAGCAATAAAAATGTTTCTATAAAAAAATCAGCGACAAAAGGGG
Source organism: Trochalopteron elliotii (assembly GCA_024734555.1). Classification (NCBI taxonomy): domain Eukaryota; kingdom Metazoa; phylum Chordata; class Aves; order Passeriformes; family Leiothrichidae; genus Trochalopteron; species Trochalopteron elliotii. The sequence continues at coordinate 5,607,653 of JANPWX010000076.1, forward strand.
GCCCAAGGATAGTCTCCAGCCTTTATTGGATGCAGGACGAGACATAGTGACAAAAGATGATGAGAAAGCTGAGGTTCTTATTGCCTCATTTTTTAATAGCAAGACCAGTTGTTCTCTGGATACCTAGACTCCTGAGCTGAAAGAACAGGGAGAGGAGCACAGTTATACACCCATAATCCAGGAGAAATTATTAGTGACCTGCTACATCACTTAGACTATGGGCCCTGATGGCATGCACCTGAGGGTACTGAGGGAGCTGGCAAAAGTGCTCACTGGGCCACTTCCCATCATTTGCCAGCAGTGCTGGGTAATCAGGGAGATTGCAGCTGACTGGAAGTTGGCAAATGTGCCATCTATCTACATGAAAGGTTGGAAGGAGGATCTGAGTAACTACAGGCCTGTTAGTCTGACTTTGGTGCCTGAGAAGTTCTTGGAGTAGATCTTCCTGGGTGTCATTGTGCAGTACATGCAGGACAACTAGGGGATCAGGCCCAGCCAGCCTTGGTTTAGGAAAGGCAGGTTCTTCTGACAAAGAGACATGCTTATTGGATGAGGGAAGGCATGTGGATGTGTCTACCATGTACATGTAAAGCCTTTAATAGTGTCCCCCGCAGGATTCTTGTAGAGAAACTGGCAGTCCATGGCTTGGTGGGGCACTCTTCACCAGCTAAAAAACTGTCTGGGTGGCTGGGCCCAGGAGAGTGGTGGTGAATGGAGTCACAGGCAGTTGTCAGCACCATGGGCTCCCCAGGGCTCAGCATTGAGGCCAATCCTGTTTAATATCTCTATCAATGGATGAGGGAATAGAGTGCATCTTCTGTGGGTTTGTGGCCAACACCAAGTTGGGTGGGAGTATTGATCTGATGGAGGGTAGAAAGGCTCTGCAGAGGGATCTGGACAGGCTGGATCAATGGGCATGCGGACAACAGTATGAGATTCAACAAGGCCAAGTGCTGGGTCCTGCCCTTGGTTCACAACAACCCCAGGCTCTGCTATAGGCTGGGGTCAGAGTGGTTGGAAAGCTGCCCAGTGGGAAAAGGAGCTGGGAGTGCCAGAGCTGGTGAAGGGTCTGGAATGCGAGTCCTGTGAGGGGTGGCTGAGAGAGCTGGGGTTGTTTAGCCTGGATAGGAGGCGGCTCAGGGGAGACTGTATCACTCTCAGTGATCTTAAGAGTCTTTTCCAACCTAAACAATTTGATGATTCTGTGATGTTGCTGATTTACAGCATACAAGAAAGCCTGAAGAAAGACCCTATTGAAAACCTACCATGTTTTTGCAGAGCCTCTGTAATTGTGAGAAGCCTAGACAGGAGAGTGGAAAGCTGTTTACAAGCTTTCTGGAAAGCTCCATCTGCTGTTGAGGAGGAAGGACCACGATTCTGAGGAGGCCCTTCTGTATTTCTCTACAAGGATTTACTGGTTTGCATCCTGTCATACACCTTGGTCTGGTGTATGACATCTATAGTGTGATGTAGGGCAACTGACAAATCACAGATACTTTCTGTATAATTAGCTTTGTAAAGCTATGAAGTTTGAAATTTCTGCAGAAAGGAGCAGACCATGCAGCATAGTTTCTTCAGGATGCCCTTAGAAATTAAAGCCGGGCTTCTCATTTACATCCTTCATACACTGGAAAGCTCCCTCTTTAAGCAGACTCTTGTGAAGCTCTGTGAGCATTGCGTGCAGTGGAAATGTTTCTGTACCTCCTGTGTTCTGAAAAGAGTTTATTTCCTGGTGTAATTTTTTTGGTCATATGAGTCTGCAGAAAGATAGGTTATCTTGATTATTTGCAACAAAAATATGCCATGCCACATGCTTCTTCAGGACCTAGTTGTCTGATTAAAAGTTTGTCATGCTGAAAGTGAATCAAATAGGAACAATAGTAACATTGTGCTCTGGTCTAAAAAAAGAGTTGCTGGCTTGTAAGCAATTTACTTTTCTCTTGTTTTTTCAGCTTGGATACCTGTGGAATTAGTGACCCTTCTAGACATGATTTCAAAACCGCTTCAGGGGAGAAAACTGCTTTCAGTTGGTCAGACGGTTCTGTCCTAAAACAATGGTGATATGTTACTGTGTATTGTTACTGTAGTTTAAGTTATTTTGCTTTTTAATACTTCAAAACTTTTCTGCAGGTGATGGTGAAGATAGCTTGCTTTTAAAATGTGCACAAGTTGTCCATCTTCATGGAGCAGACCTTTAAGATCAGGGGAGCAGTAAGGCTGAATAAGTGCACAGAAAATCCCCATTCATTAGTAAGAGTAGCTTGGCAGGCATGAATGAGAGAAAATATTTCACATGGAATATTCATGCTATTCTGAATATTTTTAATGAAATAAAAATATAAGCTGCAATGAAGTGACAGGCTTGAAACAGTGTGACAACACTTGTTCACACAAAAGGAAAACAAAATACAAAAAGTTACCAAAAAATAGTTAACACCAGAAGTTTGGGAACTGTTGTTTAGTATTTCTTTTTCAAATGAAGTTTTGTGGTATTTGAGTTGTGATTCATAGATGACTTTTAAATCTCTTGGTTTCAGTAGCAGCCATGTTTTCACTTCACGCTTATGTTCAGATGGAACATGTTAAAATTCTGAGCTGGAAAGCACTTTAAAATGAAGTATATCTCGAGTCCAGAAGTGGACTTGCTGCTGATCACGTCTGTAACTGTGAAGGTTTTAGGTTTGATGGATGAGAGATAGCCTTCAGATACCACAGGGATCTGCATAAAGTAAGGATCTGAACAGAAAAGTAGACCATTTCTTTGGAGTTACCTTAAAGGAAGCTGCGTTGGGATATGCTGTGTTGTTCTTCTCTAATTTTCTTTCTATGTGCTTACAAGGCACTTATCATCATTTCATTTTGCTTAGATTTAAAAATAGAAATAGTGATAGCAATTTAGCTGGGGGGTGGCATGTTTTTTTATTACTTTCAGGAGAAACAGATTGCTTAGTTCATAGGTATGTGTTATATACAATAGATAAGGAGAAAAAAATGGTATGCTGTATAACACAGCTTAAATCTTTCCTTAAGGCTTATTTTGAAAGAATTTTGGATTTTTAGTCAAACAAATCTGTTTGTGAATATCATCTGATATTCAGGGATTTTTTTTTTTTAATCAAAAAAGACAGAAATACCCACAAGCCAAAGTGTTTCAGAAGTCAGGCAGAAGAAATGACTGAGTTTGGCTATGATAGACTACATTTTGATTTTACATTTTTGTACCTGGAGTCTGTGATGTTTGGCCAGATACACAGGGCTTAAACTGACCAGGAGTACCTATCCATAGTGTACCAGTCCTCCTTAAAAAGGTCGTTTTGGAAAAAGTTGTATGGTAACAGAGCTCGAGCTCAGAGGAAGGCTTTGTACTCCTGCTACATGTATGTTGGTCAGGAAGCCTGTTTGAGAAGATTCCTTCATGACTCTTTCCTGTAGGAGATGGTGTTCCCTTCAGGGAATGAACAGAGGCAGCTTGGCTTAATGGAGGGGTTTGCAGTACAGAAAAATCTCTCCAGTGTGACTTTACTCCTTCGTAGCAGAGGAGTGATGACCTCTCCTTCTGAATTTCCAGGCAGTAAAGGAGATTAGAAGGTGTTCTGTGTGTTTGATACTGTCTGCATCTGATAATGTTTCCTAGGACTACAATATTTTCTTTGTATTAGCTGAGAAAACCAGGAGATCTGTCTAGGTAGTAGAAAAGGAGAGAATGCTTCCGTAATTGCTCTGCTGCTTAGTGTCTAGGGGATTTTCTTAGGTTGCCTTTATCACTACCTTTCTGCCATGTCTTAATGTAATTTGATATTTTAAATTTTTTTTTTTTACTTGAACCTTGCAGTTTCAGAGAGATAATTCAGTGAATTGACATGTTATGATAGAAGCCAGGAGAAATGCTTTTTAAAGATAAAAAATCCAGTTAATTTTTTTCTTAGACTACAAATATAAAAAATGGACCAGTTATGTGATTGTCATCTATTGTTTTCAGTGGTCAGAGTTAATGCTAACCTAATTCAGGTTGTCCCGACTCTGCATTTAGACCCATGTAATTTGATAAGTTACTTTCAAATGTAACCATTCCACTGTTTCTTTCATGCTACGAACAGTTTCTGGGAGACTTGCAATGTCACTGCAATGTATTTTTTATTATATAATTGAAATGTGCTTCACTCTGAACTGTTTTAACATCACTTTTTTTGTAGCAGAATTTACACAGCATGTAATTTTATCCTTATACTGCATTATCTGTATTCTAGTTACTCACCCAATTAAGAGAAGTAGGAAAGAATACTGAGCCAATTAAATGAGCAAATTGACTGTTCTGAGGGTCTATTTAACAAGCTCTTTTACATCAAAACCTACAATATTAATCAGATGGAGAATTTCTTTGGTTCTGACGAAATGACAGCCTGTTACACGTCTATGCTGGAGATGTACAGTGCTTTGTCAAAATACTGTTGCAGTTGACCAACAAAATATTCCAGTCCTCTGTGGACAAACAAGCTAAGAAATTTACAAAAACATCTTTATAAGCCACAGTTATCTTTTTGGAATGCAAGATAACTATTATTTTTTAGGTTTAAAATATCTGAGGAAGAGAACAGTTCAAGAGTGTTAAACCACTATACCACCACCCTGTGGTAAATCAGTCAGTGTTTAAGAAAAAAAAATCTGTAGAAAATTAGAATTTTTTTTGCAATAAAAGCATTAGGCAATATTTTATCAGCTTATGACTATTATCACAGAAACGACTCATTGATTAACATCAATGGTAAATTCTGGGTAAATAAGCACGCTTTAAATTTTTGCATCTCAGTGTTAAATGCACATGTAACTTTAAGATACGATTTTAGTTTGGACTCCTGCCTCCATATTATTAGCATTTAAAATAAAAAACTAATTAGTGCCTCCATGTTACTACCATTTAAACAAATTAATTAGTAACTCCAATTTAGTTATGCCTGTGTTAATTAAATTCAGTCACAAATATAAGTGATTTATCATCTGTCATGAGTATAAAGCATTGGAAGGACAAATAATCATTTGAACAATTATGTCTATTTTTACTCCGTTGGTTTGGTGACTTGGTATGCCTTTTATGAGCAACCTGAGTAAACTGTAGGTGGGTGAGAAATTAATTACCTAAAATTCTATCTTGTTTCATGGTGGTAATAGAAAGTCAATATTTTACAGACACAAAATGGATCTGCCATAGGTTAGTGTGTATTGTATGAAAGATGTTAAATGCAATTCCCAAGTGGTAGTCATTCCCAATAATGACTATAAATACATCTATTAATCAAAACTCCAGAAAAGTCAGACACAAAATAAGAACTCAGTAATAGGCTGTCACTTTGAATCACGTGATAAAATAAAGCAGAATTGAAAATGTACCAGTAAAATAAATCAATGAAACTAAATATGCCTGGTAATATATAAATTGTGTTTTGGAAACAAGATCTGAATCTGTGCTTTAAATTATAGGTGAACCCCAACCTTCATATAGGAAGGGGAAATGTTCTGTAATGAAGTGATCATTTGATAAATTTCGTTAGTTACTAAATCAAATTTAGTGCTTTCAAAGTATTTCCTATTGGTGTGTTCCACATACATGTACAGTACAAGCATAGGACCAATGCTGTAGCAAGAGAGCAGATCTGGAGGAGAAGTAAGATGAAGGAGATACTTGCTATAGAAAGTTTGCAAATGTCGTGGTTTTGCTTCCAACGTGTCTTTGCAATATGTCCTTCTGAATTTCAGTGTTGTTATTTAGAAATCTCTTAAAATCATTGTACAGGCAAAAAATTAGCTTTCTCATTAGCTTTGTTTAGTTCAGCTTGCTTTACTGAATTGCAGTATTCACATCGACAGCCAAACACACCATAAAACATGGCTGGAGAATTAAACCTGCATTCCTGCATGCGTTTTAGCAAAGGATGATAATTAAGTTGTTCAGAATGGCTAAAAGGCAAGAATCAAAATACTGGTTGACTACCTCTGGTGGGAGAATGATTACATTGCATTACAAATTGTGATTTGAAGTGAGAGATTGCTGCTTTCACTTCAAAAAAATTTTTGGTTTGAGTTTGGGAGGCTTAGTTCTGACATGTCTCACAATTTTCCTTCTTTGGTAATCCTGTATTGATTCTCATCTTCCAGCTACAAGGAACCAGGTGAGACTCCTGCCAGCGTTTGCCTTTGTTATGAAAAGCTAGTAGAGGAAAGTGATAGATTAATGACCAGCAATCCTTTCCTTTCTTTCTTTCTTTCTTTCTTTAGTGCTGATTTCTAGCATAGAATGCAATTTCAAGCATGCATGAATATGCCAATCACATCTTTGATTTGGGAAGCTGGTATTCTTGAGGTGGGGGAAAGCAGTCACTTTGTCACCCTTTTCCTTACACTGATGCTATCTATCTCAATAGGATTCGCTAGAATTAACTCTGCAACTGCTTTGGGACTTCTGCCCAGAGGGGAAAGTGTTCAGGAATGGTGTCTAGGATGTATGGGTTGTCTGCAGAGAAGCAGAGCTCAGAGGGGAAAAATCCTCTCTTAATGGGTTACAGAGTGCAAAAATTACACTATCCAGTTTTTTTTTTGAGAACTACATACTTAGCATCAAACCAAGCTGAGCTCTTAAGCAGCAGGTTTTAGTGATACCCTAGAGAGTGGGGTTCTGAAGGTACCCTAAGGTATAAGCAAGAAATAAGATTTTTCTTCATTTTGCTCTGCAATATTCTGATACAGTAAGCTTTCTATTTTCATGCCTGCTTCTTCACTAGATGATAAACTATGCTACACAGAACGAAGCAATCTCTGTTGGTTTAGAATTTTGCATTGCCTTAAGCCAAAACGACTGTTGATCATACATTGTTAAAAAGTATACCTTTAGAGCTGTTTAATTTCATTAAGATATTTTATTTGAGGTTCTCAGTGTTTGGAATAAATGCTTCAATATTTTCTGTCTTCTGCTTATTATAATTTCAAGAATGTTTTAAAAATATAAGTTTTTAAGCTCAAAGTATGAACTTCACTTATGCACTTCAGAGTGGCATACTGTAATAGACATATTTCATAGTACCATACTATATATATTCAAAAAAAGTAAGTATTTGAAATTACATAATTAAAATTTAATCTGAAAGCAATATTCCTTTTAAGTTATTGGCATGGCTTTTTGCAAGAAGTGGAAAGTGTTTCAGCAGCTAAAACCAGCAACCTCCCCTAAGCCAATTATGTGGCATGCCCTTAGATCATATTGCATGCAACAGCAGCTTGGCACTTTGGCTATCAATGCCATACATGTTTTAAAATAATTGTCCTGTTCTTCAGAAATTCACACAGCTTGTCATTGTTGTGCCATACATGCAATCTGATTTCATGTTCTGCTTGCTTTTGTATGCTGTCCTACAGCAAAGCAAGCAGCAATTTGGAGAAGAGAGGAAAAGATTCTCATTGGCAGTATCTGTGCATAGAGCACTCTCCCATTTCCTGAGATGGTACCAGGTTTTTGGATTAAACTGTTCTTCCTTGTTTAATTGTCCAGCCATATGCACTGAGTTATTTTTATTTCTGTGGACTGTAACACCCTTATCAATAGAATGTAGATAATTCTATTTTTTTTAAAGTGTCTTGAAATCTGTCAACAGAAATAAGAGCCATTTGAAATAGTGAATAACTTCCTTCCTTCCTTCCTTCCTTCCTTCCTTCCTTCCTTCCTTCCTTCCTTCCTTCCTTCCTTCCTTCCTTCCTTCCTTCCTTCCTTCCTTCCTTCCTTCCTTCCTTCCTTCCTTCCTTCCTTCCTTCC
>JANPWX010000076.1:5615781-5652111 GCA_024734555.1 Trochalopteron elliotii
CAACCAGATTCACATGCAGCCGGAGGTTTGTAAACCATTTTACTGTTGACTGGATGTCACAGTCAACGGTGTCAAAAGTGATAGACACCGTCATTAGCAGTGGTCTTGACAGCAACTAATACTGTTGGCATGGGAAGTGGCCATGTCTGTGTCAGGCTGCTTGCCAGTCTGAAGTCATTAATGGTACTTGTACTCAGAACAGCTACTCTAATGGCTCTTTCTTAAGGTCTGCATTATGGTAAGTCCTATTGCTGTAATTCCAGTCCTCCTACCAGACCTCCTGACTGGCAGAACTTGGAACATAGTACAAATATAAGTGTTGGCCTCAAATGTTAGTTTCTTTTTAAGATAAATGCTTTAATAATGCAAACCATTTTTACTTGCATTATTACTGTTGTAGATTTTATTATATGAACCAAGCATATTTTAGGGGGACCTTAACTGCCCTTAGGAGCTTTCATCTTTCTGAAGTTACAGCAAATGAAGCACTTACCACTTCTGAAACCTATGTATAGATAGATCCTGTTTCTGCTTCTAATATAACATGACAGGCAATGCAAGGAAAAGTCAGTGTCTGAAAACTCATAACTCTGCAGGTGATCTGGAGTGAGATTCTTCTCATATACATTTTCTTGTCGTCTGAACTTTTTTCTACTAAGTGTTGTTAAAAAGTACTTTTAGTGGGCTTGTATACTGAGAAAAGCATTTGTAATAAGTTGAATGGTAATCCTTTCTATCTTGGTCTTTCACCATTAACTGTTGAGAGACTACGGATGACTAGTTCCTTGTTTTTAGAAAACAAAATTATTTCAGACTAACTGAATAACTATTTCTCCCCCAAAGCAACAGGCGTTAAGAAACTTCTCTGTATTAGCACTGACAGCTGCTGTATTTATATAGGTCATTTATTTGTTTCTTTACTTCTCCCTCTCAAAAAGAGAAATGAAATGAATATATCATAGAAGTAGGGAATCTTCACCAGGAGACTCAGAGTTGAGTCGAGTGAAGGTACCCAACTTTCTTCAAGCTGAGCAAACTAAGTGATAGCAGAAACGTTCCAATTAGCTAAATTTATGTTTGACTAGACCAGACTCAGATAATCTAAAACAAGAAAATTGTTTAATTAGGGGAAAACTCTGGTCTGCTGGGTGAATCTTATTTGAGCCTCTTAAAAAGGAAGAATTGGTCCAACTTCAGAATTTTCGTGAGCCGTGCAAACCATGCAGTTTCCTCTTGTCTCCATAACAGTGCCCTTCTTTCCAGTCTGTCAGAGGTTTGCCTTGGAAGTCTCCCTGGAAGCTTTTCAAATTTAGATTTCTTCAATGCCCTCCCTTTCTGATGGTCCATGGCAAGAGTTGCCAGTGCAGAGGAACTCTGCGGAGCAAAGCAGTCTCTCGTGTGGCCCCAGGGAAGTAGGCAGAGCAACGCCTACCCTAATGGGGTGGCCTTCCTCCTCTTCTTCACTTGCTTCCTTTCTGGGTTAAACACATATAAGGTAGGTACATGATAAACTGAAAACAAACTAAATAATTCTACCATCTGTTACAAGCCATCAAAAGAGAAGTAGGATAAAATATGAATTCATAATAGCTTTAAAAATATAGTGCAATTTGGAGAGTAAGCAGGTGAATGTTTATGTAACATAGCTTGCCATGGGAAAACTAAGTCATGCATTTTTGACGTGTTAATGGTTTTACAGCTTCTTAAATAGAATTGGAGAAATTTATCCAGATACCATTTCAAATAGTCACTGTCATCACAGGGCTAGGGAAAGCTTTGTAGGTGCCTTTTTTCCTGGATAGATGGACAAACACAACTTTTGTAAATTGCAGCATGTAAGTATTGCTGCCCTCTTTTCTTTCATAAATTGGTGGGTTTAATTAATCTTTTTGTTTCTGGTTGAGTTGCTTCTCTTTTGGCTGACTTCACTCCCTGTAGGAGCCATTCTGTCCAGTGGTGCAGAAAACCATGTCTGTGATAAGAAGCTTGATGAATCACAAACAGCGATAATTTATACAGAGAATTGTTCTTGTATTATACAGGATATGCAAATGAAATGGGTCATGGGACAAGGATTTTTGTAGTGGGACTTAATACAGACTCACCTCTGAGACCTGGAGATCAAACATGATCTGCAGTGGTGGGGGAATATTGATTTTTTGGTTATGTGTTTTCTTATGATAAGCTTGGCTATGTTTTAGAAAGTTTCAAAGAGGCTAAGGGTGCTTATGAGCAGTGCAGTAACCAAAGGGCTGGCTATTTACCAAACTTTTCTACATTCCTTTTTTAAAAAAATATTCTACAGGGCAATGATTTTTATTTTTCTCTGCAATTTGTGTGCGTGTGTGAAAAGGCATGTTGCTGAACTATATTTCTTTGGATTGCTCCTGAATAAATCACAAATTTTGGCAAAGAACAACTTCTAGAAGCTTTCTTTAGCTAAAATGTTAGGATAAATAGTGTCCATCCTGTGAGAATGACAAAAAACATCTGTTCTTCAGGAGTGAAAGCTGTTCTTCACAATATGGGAGTTTTCTGTGGGCTTTGCCTTTCAAGTGTGAGATGTTTCTGGAATTCAGGCCATGGTTTCACAGTAGGCAAGAACAGGATAAGGAGAATTCTTGGTCTTAGGTCATTGCATTAATACAAATTAATGTGGAAATTGGTTCCTTTGTATTACAGCATAATTTCAGAATCAGTAGCTTATAGAATGTACTTACTAAATAACGTCTGTCGAGTTGAATAGATTTAATTGTGCTTCACTGAGAAGGATGTAACACCCTTTGAGGATTTATTTCTTATCAATAACATTTGTATTTAGAAATATGTATATGTGCAAAAAAATTTAAAGTAGTATCCTAAACTGCTGACCTAAAATTAAGAGTGTGAATAAAGGAAAAAAATAGTCATAAAATACATCAGATGGGCTATTTATTGCATTATGATAATTAAGAACATATTTTTAATGAATTAAAAACCATTTTGAGAAAACGAGGTGGTGCTAAAGTTGGGACTGAGTCAAGAGACATCATACTTGCAAATGAGGGAAGGGGTGATAAGTAACACAGTGTGCTTTTGGTAAGAATTGTTGACCCAATCTGCTCTGTTCTCTTCAAGTCATCCAATAGATCTTCAAACTACAGCATGTGTCTCTTATAGACCATAAACTGTTTTTTGGTTTTTAACTGTTTGTTAATAAAGAATTAAGAGTCTAACAGGATAAGCCTAGAACAATGCCCTTTCTCATGATTTCAAGGAAAGTCTATTTTAGTCTACTCAAACTGAGGGAGTTCTTGTCCTGATTGGAGGTGGTTTGTTCTCAATAGAGAGGTTTACAGATGTGCCAAAGTCGGCCTCCAGTTCTATCAGTTCCAGCAGTCAACAGGAAGGATGGACAGAGAGTTTGTGCACTCAGGTACACATAACAAGAGCCCAGCCTTTTAGCTGTGCCTCCTTTGATTTTTGTATGTTAGAGTACTTCCTGCTGCAGTCTACAGCAGGATTCAGTCTTTTGAACTATTTTGAAAAGAAAATACCAGCCTATTAAGCAGTTGTCTTGCAATGTGCAATATAGAAAACTGAGTGTTGGTGTTAATAAATGTTCCCTGTCAGCTTCAGCAGTCCTGTACTGTCAATTTTCTAGTAAACAGGAACCCAGTGTAAATGATATTTGGGTTTGTTTCAAGCTAACTCATTCAGCAAAGCTAGTGAGTAGTTCACCTTAAGGTATTTTTCTTAAGTCTCTCACAAGTAGTTGCATGTGTTTGGTGCTGTCTTTTAGTACGCTGGGTTCTGGGTCCAGTACTGTTGTACTGTTTTACCTCTTCATTAATGAGCTGAACTGCAAGACAAAATGAATCTGTAGCATGTTCATAGATAACACACAACTGGAAGGAATGGCTGGTGCATGAGATGAGTGTGTTGCAGTTCAGAAGGACCTGGACAGGGTGGAGAACTGGACAGACAGAAAACTTATAAAGTTCAACAAAGGAATATACAGTCTTGCATCTGAAGAGTAATAACTATAGGCACTGGTACAGCCTAGGGAATTAACATCTAGAAAGCAGTCTTCCTGAACAGGACCTGGAGACTTCATCCTTGGAAACCTGCCCTAACTGACCCTGCTTGAGCAGCAAGGTTGGACAAAAAGATCTCAAGATGTCCCTATCAACCAGAATGATTCTGCATGAGAACCAAGACTTATTACACATACTATTGAAGTGATGCATTCAAGAGACAGAGAAGTAACAGAAAATGAAAGCAAGATTTAGGAGATTTTATCTTCATAAACATTTTAAATTTCCCATTTGGTACAATGGAAGCTTTGACGATGACTTTCTTTCCTCCCACACACTCCTGGAACCTTTTGCCTGGGCTCACTTGTACTTTCTCTGGCCATGGGTTTCTTGCCACTGCTGGTGCAGCCATCCTTTCTCCCAATCTAAGCATCAACTTTTCTTTGACTGTTGATTTCTTCTCATCTGATGGTATCAGACTTGCTTGGCCTTTGGATTTTGATGGGAGCGTCTAGATCCTGTTTATTTATTTATTTTGCATCCTTTTAAATTCTGAACAGCTCAATGAAGTTTCTGTAATAAATTGGAAGGACCAATTGTGGTTCTGTCCTGACCTTCCAGCTCAAATATTTTTTGCCTTCCAGTCATGACTTTTTTCCCCACTTTGTGATGGGAGACCTGGCAGAACTTAAAGAAGGTATCATTGGGGTGATGGAGAGAAGCGCAACGAAAGTGAGACTGGGACACAGTGATTTGAAATACAGATGGACTTACAAGAAGGGGAAATTAGGAGAATTTGTTAGTGCAATACACAAGAGGGAGACATTTTAGGCTAGTCAGTAGACATAGGGAAGCTGTAGCAAGGTAGAGCTGTGGGATATTTGTATTTGCATAACATTGATGTATGTAATGTTATGCGAATTTCCTCTCAGACTTTGCAATAGTTTTCTAAGAGTAGGTGTATCCTACAGCCCTACCAAGAATAGGCAGGAAATCTTAAGAGGATCATGATTTAAAAAAAAAAATAAGTGGGAAGGGAAGTTGAAAAATTAAATAGAAAGTGGAAAAGCATAGCAGAATAAGCAATAGGGAAGAAGTGGCACAATTGAAAATCAAGGGAATCATTAATGGAGGAAGAGGATGGCATAGTTGGGTACAGTGTGGAAAAGAGCTGGAAAAAAGCACCTGCCATCTTCGTCTGTGAGGGAATCATGTTGAAAACTGCTCAGTTATGTGCCAGTTATATGATTGCAGTTCCTCATTGTAGACATTTTCTGAAAAAAAATTACCACTCCCAACATTTTAGAAGGTGTTATGGAAGGCTGCTAGGTTTTGCAAAAAGAATTAAAAAATAGTGGCAAAGTTTCCTGGTTTATCTCTGACAAAGATTAGTCAGCTTTGAATGTGTGATCTAGGTGTGCATATTACCTGAAAAAATGATAGTCATTCATAAGTTCTTTTTTAGTCACTCATTTGTGCTACAGCGTTCTCTTCCACCAGGCTGCTGGAACATGCTGATTTTCCCTGGGGAGGAACTAGTGAGGTGACAAAACTGACCTTTTATATAAAAAAATAAATCCATCAAGTTTGTAAGCCTCTCATTTAAGTTTTCTGTTTTTGTAATAGTCTCAATAGCAAAGGGCTGGGGTTTAACTCTTTAATATGTAAAGTTACCTGGATAAAGAGTAATGTTGTTTTTCCCAGAGGAGCCACATGTAAGTTCAGTGGACTTTTTCTTTAAAAATATTCTTAATAATAGATCATGCAAATGCAAATCAATGTGAAGAACTGAGTATTGATGTTAATTTCAAATGAGATTATTCCTTTTATTTTTCTTGGGTTTAGATGTGACAAATTGCCAAACTCTGTTATATGTGTACTGAGGTCATGAATATTTTTCTAGGTTCTGTGGGGTTTTCTTAGTGAGCTGAGGCAGATCTTTGTTAATGGGAAAACATTTAAATCCTTGAGGAGAATTTAGCCTCTTACCAAGTCTGGTGTGATGTAGTGCCACTGTTGGCATACACTTGTATTTTCCATCACCAGTTTATCTCATCATCATGTATCTTCTCATTGTGAGTTGATGATGATGCACTGTGTGATCAATACCAGGGCACTAATTTTTTCTGTGCAGAGCTGACAAAAGTCAGAAATTGGTGGAACACTTAATTTTTAGCTGATATTATTACTGAAAATATTACAATGCCTTCAGTGAGAAGATGCTCAAGAAAAGCAGAACATAAGTGGTATAATATTTATTTCCACTAGCATTGCTTCTATTTTTGGAAGCAAGTCTCATAGAACTCATTTTACAGGAAAAGAATACAAATTATTTTCCCACTCCTCACCACTGCTCCTCTGTCATTTTTTTCCTCTCTTCCCATCCTGCTTTTAAAATTAGACTTCTAAGAAGTCTTTTAAAAAGCAGCCACTGGGGGACATGTTCATTATATCTACTCTTCTTCTTGCTTATTGAGCCTTAAGTTAGATGAGTGAAGGTGAGACAGCAGTTGCAAGCAATTGAATTGATGAGTTGGAGGAAAACCTAGCAGGTGAATTCAGCAGGGTGTTCTTTTTATGATGTAGTTCCTTGATTACCAAGAACACAGTGCATCATATTTTTTGCAGATAGTTGATCGAGATAGTAACATGAGCCCCATCTCTAACCCATTAATCTGTAGAAAATCTGAAGCTGGAAATGCATGAAGAGTGGAAGTGGATAGATGATGCTTTGCTCCTTGGGAATTTTGTTTACAGGCCAGGAAGGTGACGCAGGAGGTGAAGTTGGTAGTTTGATTATGTCTATGGTATTGACTATTCAATTTTCATAAAATTATCAATTCTATAACACTTGGGAAATAAAACCCCAAAGAAGTTCTTGTCTTTCAGGCTGTTTTTTTATCCATCATCCCACATAAATTATTCTGGATCAAATTAATAATGTAGATATTTGGTGTTTGAAAACAGGAGATGTATGCTGTGAATTAAAAAAATATGAAAGTAGTTATGTCAAAATAAGATGTTCACACAAGGGAAAATTTTGTTTCTTTTCAGAGGGAAGAGGAGTTGCTACTCTTTTATAAATAATAAAAGGTTCTGTTTGCCAGAAATAGTCTTACGTAAGTAGGCCTAGCTATTCTGTGTGTGGAATCAGAGGAATTTTTGGTTTTTTAAGTTTCAGCATTGATAGTAAAAATGGCTTCACATCTTTCCAGGATGGTTTGGGTAGTGTAATGGCATCAAACTGTAGGCATTTCTATTTGTGTTTGTGTACACAATGAAATTAAGAAGCAATGAATGTATACAAGTAGCATCAGTGCTGTGATGAAGTGCTCTTAAAATAAGTATGCACAAGTAGAAGTGTCTGGAGATATAAAATATTCAGAGGGTTGAATTAATGACTGAGAAAGATGGTTTGATGTTTTGAAAGATTCTTTTTTAAAGAAGAATCAATTATGTATTAATATAAAGCTGTTTGATTAGCTGTCGGCAGCGGGTGTCGTCGCTGTGCCTGAGGCCGGGCCGGCTTATCCCAAACTGGGGCACAGGATGGCAACTCCTTGGGGTGCACGGTCCCTCAGAGACATGAGGAGGACATGTCCTGCTGTGCTGCAGCCCTGGGGGCTCTCCTGGCATCGGGGTACAGGCAGCCCTAAGGTAGCCAGTGCCAGGATTTCTCTGGGCTGACTGCAAGAGGTGTTTTACTGCTAGCCTAAAGCCAGCGTGGCTCTCAACTCCCCGTTCACAGTGACCTCTGAAATGCATGGCGTGCATAAAGATGGAATTGGGTCTTGTCATTTAGAAGTAGCTTCTATTAGGCAATTTTTTTAAAAATAGATTTTGGAGGAAGTAAAAATCATTACTTATCAAAAATAGGCTGTAATGGAAGATGGAAGATGTTCTGACATTCATTTTGAAATGTTTTTTAAGGACTTTTTCTGCAGCTTCATATGAAACCCCATCTGTCCCCAAGTTCATTGTAAAATAAAACCTTAGCCAAAAGAAAGTTGCTGTGTGTTTTCTCTGTGTGTGTGTGTGTGTGTATATATAGCTAGTTAATGGTCTGTGTAAATAAGGACTGTACTTATTGCCTAGATGATCCATCTCGCTGATACTGCTGTGGAGACTTATCCATTGTTATCAGAGCTGAGCTCTGAATGCTGGATGCTCATTTTGGTGAAATCTCAGCTGCCTGGTTTTTAATACATTTTTTCCTCTTTCTGGCAGAGCCCAGATCACACTTAACAGTTTCTATCAAAAAATCACAAAGTCACTGTTAATGTGAACGTCTCTCATATGAATCTGCAAACGGTTTCCCTTTTCTTCAGTTTCTGTGTTTATGAGAATGGTCTAAATACAGGTCTAAGGATCATAGAGTTCTGAATTAGCAAATGCCATTAAAGTGCCTCTGAAGTTCTGATCTTTCTGGGATGTATATGTAGAATTAAAGTGAGAATTTTCTGGGTTATGCTTTTAAGCTTAAAAAAGGGATTGTTTCTTTAGTTTAAATTTTCTCCATGGGAGCTGCCATTTTATTGATGCCATTTAGCAGAGGGCCTAGTTTACAAGAGCGTGCTGAGAAGCTTTTTTTGGAGACCACTGGAAATCAGAACATTTTAAGTTGTAAAACATCCTGCTGACTTTATTTTCTAATAAAATGTTTAAAGGTTTCTGTATTAACCAAAATAGGTACCAAGTTAACACCCTGGGACTTCAGTCTACCCACTTTTTACTAAGACTATGTACATGCTAGCTTACAGAGATTGCTCAAAGGATGGTTTTGTTCAACCATCACTTCAAATCAGTGTTTTTTGGTATTGGTTTGTATAAGATGTGATAGTATCAGTGGTAGGATCACTGACTAATCTGACACAGTATCTTCGGAGTATGTCTGATATCAACTCTTTTTATTTGGCTAGCTAGCTACCAAATAGCCAGCTACTCAGCCTAGTGAAGAAACAGAGGATTTAAGGCTTGTCTTATCTCTAACAATATCATGGCATTTTTGTGCTATGCCTGTTGTTTTACTACTGTTGTCCCACAGATGGTGCAGGCGCTGCCCACATGCTTCTCCAGCCTTTTCATCATGGGATTGAGAAAACCTTTAAAATATAAAACCTTTAAAATTCTTATTGATCATTTGGCAGATCAAACACATTGAAATTTATTACACATCTGTAGTTGATGTGTATTGCCCTGATGACCTTAGGCTAACTTCTCCCATATAATGAGGGCATGTAACTATCCTTCAGAACTATGGTCTTGGTGTCAAGGGTTAGGTACATAAAATCCAGGACAGAACCTCTCTCTTCAATATGTTAGAGGAAAATGGTGAAAATGGACATACTGTAAGGTCTGCCTACAGAGCTCTTCCTAAAAGTGAGGAAAGATACAGTCTGACCTTAAGGTTTTCCAGCAGTACTGGTCTCTTTGTTCATGGTTTAGCCCATTTTCTCTGTGTTCTCTTCCCTTTCTCCTCCCACTCAATTTTTAATAGAAGCAGATGTTTTCAGCAGTCACAACTTAAAATCTTTAGTTTTTTTGATTGATACTACCAGCCTGGAATTTCTTTTTTAGTTGAAGATCTGCATCTGCCAGACATTCAAGGGTACTCATTTTGTGACTTCCCAAAACAGTTCAGGGGAAAAGGTGCTTTCTTTGAAATTCCTGCACGCTGTAGTGAAGAGGAAATGTCAGTCTAAAGATGCCCCTTAGGTCTGTTTGAGCAACTGATTATGAGTTAATAAAATCCTAGTTCAGGAGAACTGTTGCAGTGACCCAAAAACCAGCTCTCCTTGGTGTAGTGATGGTGCCTGACGCTGAGACAGAGGTGTGAAACAACAGCAGGTGAACTGCTGCCCCTATCCCACATTTCTCCAGGATTTCTATCCAGAAAACACCTGCAGGGTTTCTGCGTCTTTGTTTTTCTTTAGAGACAAGTCTTAGGCAGTGGGATCAGAAGACAATAAACTCCACTTAGTTGTTAGGGGCTGTTGTGAGTCTGAATTTAAGCTAAATAAAAGTTACATGATTATCAAATAATGTATAAATTATACAGTTGTTTGAAATTGTAAAAAATCAGGTAGTATGATTTAAACTATTACTAAGTATTTTGATAACAATGGGTAAGGGAAAAAAAGGATGCCTTATTAAATAATTATAATCATGTTACCTGAGATGTATTTTGGTTCATTAATGTCAAAAAGTGTCTGCTGAAAAGTAAGTGGAAAACTTGGCACAAAGTATGTTATATTATACATTTGTATATATTATATAGGAATATTATATGTTTCTTGGTTATTAATTTCTAAGATTCAGTCCATGGTTCTGATTCAGGAGGGTGATATGGGAAAAAATAGGATGTAGGAAAATGACAGAAATTTTAGAGGTCACATTACGAAACAGACTTTCTTGAGCAATCTCATAAATATTCTCTTGACCTTTTGGATGAATTTTGATTTCTCAAATTAATTTTATAAGCTGTATAATGCTTTTAGTCAGTCTAGTAAAAATATTTTTTTTAGTTTGGGAAAGAAAGAACTGTCTTCAAGTATTGTGTTTTTTGGCTTATTTCTTAGCTGCTAAACGCTTCCTCTCTGAGTACAGCCTTTCAAAGATCAGCAAAGAAAATACTAATAAGCCATGAGACCATTGCTGCCAGTCTAATGTAATTCCCTTTGTAGTGAAGGCAGAACAGAAGCAGAAAAGTGCAGCCAATTCTCCACAGGATGGAGAATGCCTATATACTGGCTTCAGTAAAATGGAAAAAATTATGGAATGGAATTAACTGATTATCTGACAAAAGTACCATATTTTACTGAAATTCCATTACGTGATAGTACATAGGAATGTGATCACAGTGGAGGGACTGGGCATGGAGCATTCCCCTGGATGTACAAAAGTGCAAGTGGCTAAGTTATCCAGAAGATGCATGTATGGATAAAGTGCATTCTGCACACGCAGACATGGATTAACCACATCTGAGCCACTGGAAGATGTCTTGCTGCTATGCATTAACAGAAAATATCTTAAAGCCAGCTTATCCAACTTCACAGGGATGGTTTTGGCATTGCAGAAAACTTGTTTGACAACTAATGTAATCCATCAAACTGAAAGGGATCTTGTTTAGATGAGAGGGACAATCCTTTTCCTTGGTCCAGTGGGCTTTTCAAATGCTGTTGGTTGATGAAATGTTAATCTGTATGCTAATTTTATCAATAGGATCTTAAGTCTCTAGTGGCATGTGAAAATGTCAGTTTCTGGACCCCAGGTCAGATAAAATCTGTGCAAAGTATGGAATTGATGTGAAATTTTGCTAGATATAGAAAATATTTTAGAAATCATGTAAGGAATTTTTTGCAGTTGTTCTTACAAATCTTGGTACAAATGCAGCTAAGGTTGTGGAGGAAGCCTGTAAATGTAACAAGAATACTTTTTATCATCTGGCAATCAGAAGTGATCCCTGATGACTGGAAAAATATAAATGTTGCACCTATGTAGAAGAACAACACCTATGGGGTTGTTGGTCTCTCCGCAGTATCAGGGAAGATTATGGAACAAATTAATCTAGAGCCCATATCTGAGCACATGAGAGAAAAGAAGGTGTTGAGAATAGGTATGGGCTTTACTAGTGACAAATCACACCTGACTAACATAATTGCCTCCTACCAATGACTGGCTCTGTAAACAATAGAAGTCTGTTGAATGTTGTTTCAAATGTACTCTAGCAAGTTCTCCAGAAAAGTCTTCAGTAGTATCCAGGTAAACAACTTGAGGACTGGTGGGTGCTGGTTAGATTGCTACATTCCAAGGTTGGTGGTCCACATCCAAAATACAATTGAGAGTTGGCTACTAGTGCTATCCCTCAGGAACTGATGGTGGGGAGCAATGCTGTTTGATGGGCCATCTGTCAATACCACAGACTTACCTGGCAATCACTAGACTCCTGGCTGAGCTCGGCTACCATCACCAAACCTGTTTTGATCCCCAGGTTTGAGCTCAGGGCCTGTCTGCCTGTCTGCTTGTCTTGCTCGGTGGCCGGCTCCCCTTGCTTTGCAAGGGTACTGTTGCTGCTTGCAGACAGCAGTCCATCTTCAAAAACCATACAGTTCTGAGCAGGGCGTTGGACTAGATGAAGCCCAGAACCCTTACAGCCTACATGTTTTTTTATTCTGTGAAATGTGGCTGTGCTTCAGCTTGCCTTTCTTACAGTAGTCACATTGCTTTAAATCATATTGACTGCTTTGTGAGGTCTTAGTTGTTGGTATTTAGCTATTTTTTGTTAAAATAGATACAGATTATCAGGCAGCCATTTATTGAGAGAAAATGAACAAGGTGAGCCTCATTCTACTTTCTCTCATAGTGAGATGTATACAAAGAGAGAGGGCAGAAGGCTGGGTCTCACCCTTACATTTCAACGGAGATGCCTAGAGGAGTTCTGAAGGGACAAACTCCCACTCTGCCAGAGCTGCAAAGACAATGGTCTGCAAACTATGGTGAGCAGACATCTGTGTCATGATTGCTGCTTGTCTGGGTACAGCTTCATTTCCACAACACCTGTCTCCTGGTGTGGCAGAGGAGCAAGTGAGGTTTGCCGTACGTGTCTTGCACCTTGTGATGGGGTGACATTTGTGCGGCTGCCCCGAGGGATTAGCTGACAGCGGGGGAGGCTCAGTGTGTTTCTGTTCAGCACTTAACTGGGCTTCACGGTGGGAGAGCGTGACAAAGAGTGGGTGCTGTGTAGCCTGCCTCCAACACTTTGGTCTCCCTTACAGCAGCTCAGAGAAAAGGTGCCCACAGCCAAGTAGGTGTTTCCCCTAATACCAAACCCACATTATTTATTCATGGCACAGCAGGTCTGTGGTTGCTCCTGGAAGCCACGAATAGTCAGTGTGAAAATGACTGTGACACCTTTGCACCCTTCTAGGTCTGCAGCTGGGGGACTGGGGCAGCACCCTCTGCTTGCTCCTCCTGGAGCTGGTTCCACTGGCTTGCACTGGAAACGAAAGCAGGTGTGGCAAGAAAAAATGATCAGATGCTTATAGCTGCTTTACTGCTGGCAGTAGCCATGCCAGGCAGGGTAGAATTGTTCTGCATTTTGCTGTTACCTTAATTCTGCTCCTACACAGTGCTAATTATAATCCTGATATGATCTAATTAAAAAAAAAAAACCTAACAAACACCACTCCCTATACTGCCTAATTGATTCTAAAGCCATGAAACAGTGAAGGCTGGGCAGGCTGAGCAGCTCTGGAGGCTCCCTGCTGCAAACTCTGACATATACTTCATGAATCCTGGGTGGACAATATGTAAGAATAAACTGGATTGGTAATTAGGAATATTGTCAGTAAAATCTTAATATTAAGAAGTATGCGTTCCAGATATTTTATATGAATAAGTAGATGTGCATGTGGTGGTCTATACACAAATAAGCAGCTGCAGGTATTTTTTGGGAAAGATGACTGTACAGCCATTTTTGTATTTGAAGCTTTTCTGAGTAGGGAGTCACTTCATTTGTACTACGGTTTGTAATTCCAACTCTGCCACTAAAACCCAGTGTGATTTTAATGGTTTTTAATCTACATTTGAATATTGCATGCTTATTTGTTTTCACCAGAGATTTGCTATTGATTGAATTCTTAAATAGTATCCCTGCTGGCAGAATTGCTTCCTACTAGTTAGCATCTGTCTGCCGGATCAGGGGCTCTGGGTTCATATCCTTGCTTTCACTGACACAAATAGAATGGCTTAGCACATCTTTCTTTTTTTGTCTCTCTGTCTTTATTTGTAGTTCTCCACCTCCGTAAATCCTTCTGTCTTTTCTCTTTCTTCTTTTCCTCTTAACTTCTCACATAGTGAAGCTAACAGAGGAGTTTGTGTGGGATGAGGAGTAGAAAAGGGGGAGAGAAAGTGAGAAGGAGAGTGAGGGAGACAAAAGGGAGAATGTGAGAGGTGAGGAGGAGGTGGTAATGAAGGTGGAAATAGAACAAAGAAGGAGGGGGAGCGGGTGAGTGGAAAGGGGAATTAAATAAGGAGGGCATGAGAGGGGGAGAGACTCTGCTTCTAGATTTTTAGACTGAAGGTATGGCAGTCATTTTTTTTCCTGCTTACAGGAGGAATAATTAGAGCAAATGTTGGTTCTGAACCTCTTCTGTCAGGCAGTTAATTTTCCAAAGCCCTGAATGTATCACTTTATTTTATTCTTACCAGCATATGTGCAAATAGCCTGCAGTATTAAATGCATCTGCTCACTGGTCAATATGGGGAAGTGGCTGCAGGGACATTTACTCTCCCAGTTGTTGTGTGGGCAATTTCTTTGACATAAAGATCCAGTTTTAGCAAAATGAATCTAGAAGAGTGTTTGTGTTCTAGTTACTTAACCATGGATCTGCTCTTACTAGATGGGGTTTAACTTCTGGAGATCCTTGAAATCATTTTCTGCTGGAACCAAGTTTTGTGGCCAGCACAAAATAGCTGGAAACATAATTTCCTTGCTCATCTACTGTTTTACATAGTCCACCTTTTCCTTCACTTTGTGAGTATTTTCCACACTGTCTCCTTTCTCTGGTATAAAAAAGTTGAAGGAAATTAGTTTCCCCCACCAAGACTCTAGAGATGATGGATGGCTACTCACAGACTGTTCTTTCTGTTTAATACCATGTCTTTTTGGTATTTTGGTCAGGAAGGCTTAGCACTGTTAACTGTGGTTGTGAAGTATAGAGATGCCAGGCAGTAACTTGCAGAGTGGCTCTGTCCATCATTGCTGAGACATCTTCATGCATTTTCCATTTCTTTGTTCTGTATTGTGCAGCAACAGGGACATTTAGCTCATCATTTACTGCTGATATTCTGTCGGTTAATAGAAACTGTTGATTTCATTTGCTTGTAGTGAGGAGTTATTCAATATGAGCACCAAACAATTATTCACCAGCAGCCTTCCCTATGCAACTTTATGGTCCTGAGCAATTACAAATTAAAATGGAAAGTGTGCTTTGGTGCTTTGCTTTTCTGTACTTGCAATGATGTCTGGGGAAATACCACAATGGAGAAATTCCATGTTGAGGTAATTCTAGAAATCATATTCATATTAGAAATCCCCAAACCGTACTTTATTTTAAAACGTTTTAATGAGCTACCATATTCAGTGCATTAATCTGTCAAAGAGAAGTGCGTGGGAATACATTTCAAACCCCAGAGTCGAATTGAGGGAACGTGCTAGAGATGGTGTCTTAAGTTTTCATGATGGAAGGTACGGGTTTGTTCCCTCATACCTTTCTCTGTATTAACTTGCAGTAGGAAGCCACTGCGGACTTTATTGTGGTATAATAAGAATGAAAGAAAATCTGAAATAGGGGAATGATTGTGATATTCTTTAGCAATCATAGAAATGTCTTTATTTTATACTTGAGTAGTGAGTTGACCTTCTCTGTGAGTCAGGCACCCAGCAAAGCCTCCCTATCACTCCCTTCTGCATCTGGACAGTGGAGGGAAAATATATTGAAGCATTTATGGGTTGAGATAAGTACCAGAAGAAATCATTCACCAAATATCATCATGGGGAAAACAGGCTCTAATTGGAGATATTAATTGAACTTATTACTAACAAAATCCGAACAGGATAATGAGAAGTAAAATAAGACCTTAAAAACATCTTTTCCCCACTCCTCATTTTCATCTCTACCTCCTCCCCTCAGCAATGCAGGGAGACTGAGAATAGGAGTTTTGGTCAGTTCACCACAGGTTATTTCTGCTGCTGCTCAGGGAGAGGAGTCCTTCCCCTGCTCCACTGTGGGGTCCCTCCCATGGGAGACAGTTCTCTACAGACTGCTCCAATGTGTGTCACTCTTCCACAGGGTGCAGTCCTTCAGGCACAGCCAGCTTTGTGCTTTCCCCATGGGATCACAAGCCCTAGCAAGAAACCTGCTCCAGTGTGGGCTCCTCTCTCCACAGGTGTGCAAGACTCCAGGACGGGCCTCCCATGGGTTTACAGCCTCCTCTCACGCACCCACCTGCTCTGGTGTGGGTCTCCTCCACGGGCTGCAGGATCTCTGCATCCCCTGGCCCTCTATGGGCTGCAGGGGCACAGCTCCCTCACCGTGGGATGCACCACGGGATGCAGGGGAATCCCAGCTCCAGTGCCTGAAGCAACTCCTGCCCCTCCTTCTCCACGGAGCTCGGTGTCCGCAGAGCTTTCCTCTCACAGCTTCTCACCCTGCTCTTCTCTGTCTGCAATTACAACTGTGTAATAATTTTCTCTTTTTTAAAGTATGTTGTCACAGAGGCGTTACTGCCATTTCTGATTGGCCCAGCCGTGGCCAGAAGCACACCTGTCTTAGATCCACCTAGAACTGGCTCTGCCAGACATGTAGGAAGCTTCTAGCAGCTTCTCACTAAAGCCACCCCTGTAGCCTCCCCCCCCACACTGCCGCTGCCGAAACCTGGCCATGTAAACCTGATACAACTTCTGTGGAAGCTGTAAAAGACACTTGTGGACTAACTCTAGTGTTTTCCCTTAATGAATAAAAGCACATGACTGGGAAAAGAGTTGAATAAAATGCATGCCCCTCATTTAATCCATTATGTTTTCAAGCAAATCTGGTTTCGTCTTCTTCTCTTTTAATAGTATTCTTCAAACAACTTGCCACAGTGTTTTTTCTGTAGAAATCATAAATTCTCAACTACAGATTCTCTTGGGGTATGGACTGTGTGTGGGTAATGGCATCTTTTTTGGTGTCGGACTTTATGGTTCTTGGTAGTAACTTGTAACATTGCAGTCCTGTGGTATGTTTGGAATGGAATTTCAGTTCAAAAATGTGATATACTGGACAGTATTGAATAGCTGAAAAAGTCCTCTCTGAATATTTACAACGAAGAAAAGCAAGAGAAGGGATAAAAGGTCTGTTTTCAGGCTACAATTGTAGGCAATAATATTAAGAAGAGATAATTTTTTTTAAAAAAAAAGTTAAAAAACTCTGTGAGAGAATGAAAAAAAAATCCAAGTATTGCTCTTTTAAACTTGGTTAATTTTAAGTTCTTTAATAAAACATATTAGAGAATGACAGTTTGGGACAGGCAGAGGATTTGCATGATCCTGTAGGTCTCATCCTGGTGGTTTGTATGACTCTGGATGACTTTGTATGACTCTGGACTCTCGTCTGGTATGAAGACTAGAAATAAAGCAGCAGGACCCACAAAGAGAGAAGATAAATGCATGCATTACAAACATGCAGCAAAGACCAATAAAGTGTTCAGATTCCTTAGTTCAACTTCTACTAAGTAGGTATTGCTTCACCAAAATTCTAGGTGCCTGTTCTTGGAGTTCCACTTACATCCATATAGGTGATATATCCATCTAATTCCTCATATAAAAGATGGAGAAGAGAATTTCAGAAAATGACCTGCTCTGACTGATACCTTCCTCTTTTAATTAACTGTTAAGGAAGGTAGGCATTTTTAGGTTTAGATATTCTTGTATAGTAAAAGAAATGAAATTGTATTTAGTTGAAAGATTCTGAGATGATTCTAGGCTTTGTCAGTCTCAAAGTAGAAAGAAAGAACACAGTATTTTTAAAAAGCAGAAGAAAATTAGTGACTTCATAAAAATGACAGATAGAACTGCATTTAAGTGATTAATGCAGTGGATAAAAACCCCCCCTCCTTATATTTTTGAATTTTGGTACCTTGCTTACTTCATTTTTCTGGTCCACTCTCCTGCTTTTAAACTCTAACTAGCTGATCATGTGCAGCCTCTTAGCTCATCTTAGATGAGTCTCCTACATGCAATTCTATTTGGGTCAGTCCCTTTTACCTTTAAAACAGTAAAAAATTCTTCACTGCAGGCATAGTTCTAAGGAATAAAACCTCACCAACTCTCTTGTGTCCACCTTTTCACCTCCCACTCCATCCAGTGCAAGAGTCAGTTTTGTAGGTACCTCTTCTTCTTCTTGTACCTACAAGACAAAATTGGTACTAGTGTGACTCAGCAGCAAACCAAGAACCTGCTATTCTTACCATCCTCCCCTTGACTGTGAGCAGACCTGCCACCTCTTCACCCCCAGGTTTTAATATACTTAGCTGTATGTTTAAGCACGAAGATACTAGCTATGTGCTAGGCTTGATTTACTTCTGCTGGAGAAATAATTAAGGTTTGTGAAAAGACCGTCCATTCTCAAGTAACATTCTTGGGTTCAGCTTTGGATCCTTTGTGAACTTGAGGAAACTACTGTAATTTCAAATTCCTAGCATATGCTACCATAGTGAGAATACATGGGATGAAAGATCTTGAAGAACAAAATTAATGTGCATTTGTAATTCAGGAAATTGTGAGATCCCTGTTTTTCTTCTCATCTGAATCAGGTATTTTATTAGTTTTGACATCTTTCCTTACTTTTACTTTTCTGGTATCCCAAGAAGAAACTTTAGCCATTTATATGATCAAGTGCTTGAACAGTGTGGGACATATAGACATTCTATACATATGTTGCATGAAATTTTCACATACAACATCCCAAGAGGCACTGTCGGCACATGGAATTTATGATGTAGACAGCGACAGACATATTTTTATTTCATTAACTCAATGTATGCAACATATTAGACTGAAGAATTATTTCAGCATGGGTAAACCACAGTCCTTTACTATTAAGCACTGCTATCAACTTTGAAGGATGGCATGATATATGATTGTTATTAAAGCACAAGCAGAAAGATTATATTTAGACTGAGTTTGGATTTGTGCCTTATAAATGTGAATTTAGGTTATTTCAGAATAAGAACAAATTTGATAATAGACACTGTTTAGGCTGGAGTTGCACAAATGCTGTTATTGTGGTTCTTCATTTCTGAAGTGTGGACGAGATTTTTTAAAAAGTCCTGATACAGTTTAGTCGTCCGAATTAAACACCCTGCTATGCTCTTCCTTTTCAAAAGAGAATGCCTTGTTTTCTGTTGGAGTCCAGGGCATTCCTTTGGTTGCCCTGGATGGTCACAGACCTCGGCAGAGAGGCCTGGGACCCAAGAAAGAGGGTTTGAATCCTGGACAGGATGTCTGTCCAGAGAGGTTGCCTGGCACAGAGCCCAGGAAGACAGTCTTTGACTTTAGTCCATGGAAAAAGCTTTTAACATTGAGAGAAGAATTACAAGTCACAAAGATGTGAAAATGTTAGTGTAGCTAATCACAGGGTGGAGAATTTTGTAGTTCTGGGATTTTTAGCATAGAGGTAAGGGGACAAGATGGAGGATTTAGGGTGTTGCCCTAAGTTCTTCTCCTTCTTCCTCGTCGTCCATCTTCTGATGTGACGTGGGCACAAAGTAGTTGAGAGAAGATTGAGTCAAAGTAGAAGTGACTTTTTTAGTATAGATAATAGGCATTGGCACAGAATTGTAAATAACAGACGCGTAATTATCTGTATAAGAGGCAGCGACCTCCCAGCACGGGGGGAGTCGCCCTGTGTCCGAGCTGCTGTGAACATCTCGGCTGGGCACAGAGAAATTTGTAAGATAAGAAATATTAAACATGCAAGAAACCAAGAAACAACAAGACCTTGAGACTCCTCTTCATTCGCGTGCCAAGCTAAAAGGCTTCAGAGGGACAGAGAGCAGAAAAAGAACCAGCCTGAACCACCACCAACAGCCAAACCACCAACCTGAAATCTCGGGTAAGAAAGAAAACCCAAAAAACCCGAGAGTTTTCTATTCTGTTTTTTGTTTGTTTTTGTTTGGTTTGGGTTTTTTTGTTTTTCTGAGGAGGGGAGAAAGAAGGACTTGGGTCTATATGTGCATTGGAGAGGTGTTTGGTTTTTTTCTCCCAGAAAAAGTGACTTTCTGGAAGAGTGTAACAGGCTTCTTCTTTGTCTTGTTATTTTGACAGTTGTTTTCAGAACTAAAACTAAAGCAGCTCAGGCAGGGGCAGGGCAATCAAAAGTAGATTTCTGCTTTAGTGTGAGACAATTACACTGTAGGCTCCACTAGGGGTGGGATTCAGCTGCCTGACTGTAGGAATGTAGTGCATCCATTTGAAATGCTGTTTGGGACATGTTTTGGGGAACGTCTGGGGCTTTGAAGGGGCTTGTGGTTTTAAGGTGCAGAGTGAAGCAGCTATTGTTTAGTTTGTTTATACAGTCACCAGTTTCTAAAAAAACTATTTTAAATGACTGTGTCTCTGAAGAATCTAGTACATTGCGGACTGTCAGATCTAGAAACAGAAATTTTCTTACTTATTAATCCTCTTGACTTCATAATTTAAGCTAATGAGTAAGGATGGAAGTAAAACAAATAGAGTTATATTGGCTTGCCATAGTGGAAGCCTGCTAGTGCAGCTAGTATTTTCCAAAGAGAGAAGAAAATTTAACAGCAGAGCAGTATATTTACAAGATTCTGAAAGTGCTAAAAATGAATAAGTGACAAAAATTGTCTGACACTGTACTTTTAACTTTCTTGCTTTTTTTCCTAGACCAGTATTTGTATTGTCATCTACTCCCTTTTTGTTTTCAGCATCTGCAAAGATTTAATCTGTAAATTTTATTTTTTTGTCTCTCAGCTCTTGCCACTCTCTCTTTTTGTGTGAATCCATATTTGCTCTCCTTACAAATAAAATGCAAATCACATCCTTGCCAGACCTAAACACTTATCTAAGTAAAATCACAATAAATATTTTAAGGTTAAAACTGAGATTAATTTAAAGAAAATCACAGAATGCCACATTATTGTTTGGAGGTCTAAAACTTTATCTAAAAATGACGGAATTTCAGCTAACAGAAATATCCTTTTTCTGAATTAGGCTTCTTAGATGTTTTTTGTAGCGGTCGTTTCAATTCATAGAAGGTGGCAAGAATAATTGAATGGCTGATACTCATTTTTTTTTTTTCTTTACTGTAACATGTTGGATTTTGTAGGAGTTGAATGTGTGTGAGTTAAGATGAAGGACCAAGCCTCTTGGAGCACACCTCCAGCAGTGGCACGGTGATCCATGCCAGGCATATGGAAGGTTTGCCGGTGGTGCCGAGGGGCCGCAGCCTCTCCACTGCTGGAGCACGCGAGGGGAAGCGGAAGAGCTATTCATAGCCTGGCAGCGATGGCACCACCAGCAGTAAACAAGAGTGTTCCACTTCAGTCAAGAATTCAAAAGCCTTTTCATGAACTTAATTAAGAAGTTTTCTGACAGCAGGGACATACTAATTGTCTGTTGCAACCTCGAAGAAGGAAATCAAAGGAACTCTGCTGAAATTCAGGATTTGCAAGCAATCGACTTTTCTACCTGCCAACATCTGAAAGCTAAAAATAGGAAGTAGGGTGAAGGAAAGATTTCAGAATTGTTTCTAAGGAATTTCCAAGCTGAAGACCTTGGGGTTCAGCTAAGGAACATTAGTAGAAGAAAATAAGGATAGAACACAGTGAGGCATTTTGTGGCAATTAATAGATGTATTTTTTTGGTAAAAGTAAGATAAGTAGTAGTTGTTTAAATCCTACTGTGATTCACATTATCTAGGGTTTTTGACGGGAGGTAGAATAGTTACATAAGAAGAGTGAGACATTTCTTAAAGAGGGACAGTTGATTTTTTTTCATGAAAAGAAGCTATTTTTTCTGACTTTGAAAATTTTTCAGTAGTACAAGTGATCACTGGAAAAGTATACACCTGACTGGCCAAGAAAATTACGGTAGTTTTTTTTCCTGTAGGAAATTATTGTCAATTTTCATTTCGCATTTTTCATTTTTATTTTAATTTTCATTAAATACTTATGTAGGAAGGACTCTTCATCTGTAAGTCCTGTGGATCATAAAATTGAAAGTTAATTTTTGTAATTTAAAAAATTCCAAATGCGCTACTGAGAATAGGAAGGATTTTACGAGAAGAAAATATTTCACAAGAAGAAAAGATTTCATGCAATCTTTGCAGACGCTACAAAGAAGAAAATAGGGCAATATTTTTGGGGTTTTTTCAGAGATGAAAATACTGATGTAAGACTTTGAAACTTTCATTTGCTTGCATTCAGCAGTATCCTGTCAAGTTTAATATGGAATATCTTCTAGGGAATGTGATACTTTAACTATGTAACTGATATCTACCTTAAGAATGATGCAGCACCAACTGTCTTTATTCATCTTTGTTTGCCTTTGTTCCTTATAAACACAAACTGTTTAAAATGATAAGGTATGAAATACAGGGAGTTGGTAAGAGATAGCAAATAAATAATTTTGGAACGTTTTTAGGCAGAAGATACCTTAAGGAAGATGCTGACCCTTTTTCAGATTAAAAATGTGCTAAGTTTTTCTTTTTGTACATAGGGAAAAATGGAAAATTTATTTACATCCTGTGAGGACAAGAAGTCATTTCTGACTTTGATAGTAACTTAACAAAACTTTTGAGACATCACCTACCTCTGATAAATATTTTAAAATAAATAGGCTTGAATTATTTGTGCACAAGACTGAAAACTTGGCTTCAGAAGTTTCTCGCTGGCTGATGATCTGTTTTCCTTTCTTAAATTTTGGGAATTAGGAAAATTCTGTAAATTTATTAGATTCCGGACAGAGGCAGTATTCAAAAGGGGTGCTTGGATAACCATGGAGGCTGTTGGACCATTAAGCTCGTCATTCACCCTTGGCATCTGTAATGCAGCATTTGGAGAAAGGATAAAGGAAGGACACAATTCTTAGGGCATTATATTTTTAAAGCTTGTTGAAAGGTCACAAAACGTTCATTTAAGAGCTACAATAATGTTTCAGATGCTGGAGAAACTACTTTGCAGTGGAGGACTTAGAGATTTCAATCTCTTTAGTTTATCACACAGGAGATCAAAAGGTGACTTAATTATAAAGTGTAAACACTTTCATACACTCACAGTATTCACCAGTAAAAGCTTGTGGTGAAAGCTTATGAAAAAATCTAGTGGTGAAAGGCAGAATAAGCATTGAGGGAATGGGAGTTGAAGTGACTGTCCTTGCAAGTAGGGCATGCATTTTTAATGGTGAGTGTGATTCACCTAGTAGGTGTTGATCTCTGAGTATTCTCCAAACAAGACTTGCTTCTTATCTTAAAGTTATGATTACACAGCTTCAGATCCCATCAACACAGTATTACACACTTCCTGAATTCCAGGACTTAGATAATATATTGTTTTTAGTTTTATTTTTCTTATCTTTTAAATTGTTTTTATTTTTAATTCCCCTAGAAGAGACAGAAGGGCCCATTTTTATTACATAAGCTAGAACTAAAGCTTTTGATGTCACCATGTTTCAAAAATGTTAATGAGCTCATATTGTACATCTTCCTAACTCAGGAACAGGTTTCCTAAAAGCACTAATTGATGTTTTATGGTCTAGTAAAGACAACTTACCCAAACTTAAAGCTTTCATATGTTTAATTGTAGGTGATGATAGTATTTCCAATACAATGGTTGCAACCACTCTACTATTTCTCAGCCATCAGTCACACATAACACCAGTCATAAGTCCCTGGTAATCAACTAGGTAATGACACAAAGTGTGTAAAGCCATGCTTCCACACTCTTCCAGGCTAAAGTAGTAATCCTTTCAGGCTCCTGACAGTGTAATGGTTTGGCTGAGGAATCCATGTCAAATACCAAATAATCCCCCAGGTGACTAGATCTAACACAATAATATAAAATAGAGTACCTAGTGGATTTTAGTTCAAACTTCTTATCTAGAGATCTTATCATTTGAGTTCCTAACACTATGCCTTCTTCCAGTCTTTCTCACATATATATTTTGGACTTCTAATGACCTGTGACATAACTAAATTACGATAGCAGTGGCAGTGAGCACAGGCAGAAAATCTAGTACGTGCAAAAATCTCATACACTTCAGTCCTCATCACAGGAAAATAGATCCTGTCTGTCCTTCAGTGCACCATATCCTAGAGTCACCTCTTCCAAAAGTGATAGAAATGGCATTTCACATGGTGCAATTCTAGCAGGAAGTTTTTTGAATATAGACATATTATTGAATATGTTTGAATATACACATACCAGGATATTATTTTGATAATCTTGGCAAGATACTTAGACAAAAAAAAGGTAAGAGTTGCTGCTCAGAGATACCTACTCCTCCTGGGTTTTCAGGTAGGAAAATTACTGCCTTTCATCAGCCAAGTCAGATTCTTTTGCCCCATCATTAAATATAACAATTTTTTTCTGGCAACTTGTACATAGCTTCCTACTTTTTAGGAAGCTGGCACATATGAAGCCACATCATGGCATGATTGGATGATGTCAGTGTTCTGGGTCCAGCTCACCTCTTTGCTGTCCTGGCGATAGACCAAAGCGTGGTGCAATGCACAGATGGCTTGATAGGTGATTTTCTTTGAAACATGGAAAAACTCTCAGTATTTGTACTGTTGGCCAGCTCCAGGAATTTTCTTGAAGCCTCCAGATTTTCACTTCTACTTCAGAAATGCACTGTGGCTGTTCGTATTGTAGCTGACAGAAAGAAATTTTTAGTTGTTCCCCTTGGATGGAGAGAGCTGATAAGAAATCATCATCCATTTTGAAGCATCTCACTCTAGATATCCATACAGCTTCACTCTTCATCATTCTGTTCAGCTTTTAGAGAATATGGTACAATGTGCTGGATAAAAATGTCACTTGAGCACTCTTGACACACAGTTTTGGATTTTAAATTACGTACCCCATGTAAAGGGAGGGAGTGCCTTCTAAAATGTGGTACAGAACAAGACTGCAAAATAGTGGCCACATTCTGTAACTCTTCCATGTTGTTGTGAAATATCTGTGAATTTGGCAGAAGGGCAAGTCAGTGTCATCAAAATGACATGAACTCTGCTTAGAGGCTGCTGGCTCAAGCAATAGGAAAGCCTGATGTAAAAGATTGATATTCTTCCTTTACATCTAGCTCCATCTGGAAATCCATTTTTAGGTTAAGAAAATACTGAGTTATGACAGGAACTAAATCTTTACAGTGTTTGGCTCTGCAAAGGTTTAGCCAGGGGGAATGAAATACCTATTCCTACTAGAGGGTAAGTAGGAAACTGATGGTATGGTTAGATCCAAGTGCTCTGGAACAAATTCTCACTTGGTCACTTGAAAATTTTCAGTGCTTTGTCTATGGACACAGTTACACTGGAGTATCAGATTTGTACTTGGAGCCTTCTGTGGGACTGAACCAATGTTTCTGAAGGTCTGATCTTACGTCATGTGGTGACTCAGCAGCCTGTGGACCCTTGTGGTGGTCCAAAATGATCAGGGAGCCTGAATCTCTGTGACTGCACACTGCTTAGTGGGCTGTTGTGAGAACCACTATGGAAAAACAGAAAAATACTAACCAAGGAGAACCTTTGGAGAAATGTCCCACTGCCAAATTTATGGGTACTTCAGAGTAGCAGGCAGAATCATAAAACAGGTTAGTAGACTTTGTGCAGTGTTTCCCAAGGGACACTCACTCCTGTTATTTAAGACATTATTGGTTTAAAATGAGCCTTAGGGGTTTTCTGCTAGAACTTACATAGGTTGGCAGAAGCTTTTCTTCCCTTAAAATCATGCCTATGATGAGTATGACTCCTCAGGAGACAACTGCAGTGGGTCTGCTGGATGTGATGAATGAGCACGTTTACTGAAGCATCCCTCTTGATGTCCTTCTGCTATGTTCTCCAAATGGCATTTTTCCAATATGAATTATTATAGAAATAAAATCCATATTTTTAAATATTAGCAGTACTGAACTGTCTGGACTAAATTTTTTTTTGGGAATGTCTTTTCATAAGAGTTTGGGCATAAATAATTGGCTTGGGAATCAATCAAAATGTTGATAGATACAGGAAGGAAAACAGAAGAAAACCTGACATTGAATGGCCTGTTTTCCTGTAGACCTTGCTGTGGAAATTTAGATCAAAGAAAAAAAATAATTTACAGTAATTTTGGATTTACGCTTTCTACTCAACAGCTTCATCAGGTGAGACAGTTTTGCAGAAAAATGTTTTAGTAACATGGGTTGATTTTTTAGGTTGTGCGGTCTCAATAAGCATCAAGAAGCAAGGATTCTCCATTTTTCTACTGAGACTAATTTCCAACTCAAGACAATTTTCTTAAAACAGTTACTAACAGTGATATTGTGGGGAAAAAGTAGGCATTAAAAATATAGAGAAAAATGCTGTTGGTTTTCTTTCACAAATAGTATTCTTGAGAACATTTAACTTCAGTAGAGAGTACATTAAAAGAAGAAATTAAAATAAATCATAAATATAAAGAGCCTTGACATTTTTAATTTTACCATGTGCTATGATTAAAGCATAAAGTAAACCAGTTAATGTTCTCCTTTTCTAATTTTCTAATTCACTAAGATGCCATATGCTTTTCATTTGTGTTTACTTTGGCATCCAGAAGAATGAAGAGAATTAAGTTATGCTGGAGACAAGCTTAATCATTATCTTGTGTTCAAGCACTTTGATGGTATATTTAAAATAGATGTGTGAGCCTTTTTTGTTCCTTGTAATATGGAAATTATAAAGGAAGGTGAACAGGATGATAAATTAGAGATGCTCTCAGCAAGGCTGTTAAATTATTTTCAGGTAGAAGACATACTGTACACAAAGAGCCTCAGCTGAATATAATTAATTTGAAATGTTATCACTGTTGTGCTTGCAGTGCTATTGTATTTTTTTCAGTTCTGCATCTTTCTGGCTTCTATCACACCCCTCACTGTGAGATCTTTTCCTGTTTTGCACGTGTCCTGTTTGTTACCACCATATGGTAGTTAGAATTTCAGTAGCTTTGCTCTGTTTACAGACCACTGTGCTTTGTCATATTTTTGCTACTCACCCTGTATTGCCATCTGATACCTATCATCTGTTTAACACATTGGATGCCAAAAATACTCAGATTTCTTTTTTTTTTTTTTTAAATGCATGTATGAGAAAGACTTTCAGAATGCTGTTTTGGTAAGCATTGCTCCCAAGTAATTTCCTGTTAATATTGAACCAGGACCCATACCTCTCAACTTTCCAAACTATTTACCAGGTACCAGCTGACTAAAGGGATATATTCCAGCGCTGAGGATTTTTTTTTTTAACCTTATGTGCACTGTATTGTTTGTAGCAGATGACAACGTGTTTAAACATCTTTTCCCACCGTGTGACTGTAGCAAAATATTGTCAGAGTATAGCAGGGTCTATTCTTACTCTGTTTGCTAATTGCAATTTAGATAGGGTTGCATTAAGGAACTTTTTTTAAAATTGGTTCAGTTGGCTAAATGGGCTTCTCTTTCTTTCTCATGCATTGCTTCATTAATATGTCTACTGGTTAATAATTCTGTATTCAGAACAAGAGAGCTAAATACTTGTGTGTGTAATTTTGTGTAGGTGCAAATCTGTGCCTCACTTTTAAAAACCTTTCCTTAAGATTTTCATTAATCTTTTTTCCTCATTCTCTGATCCTTAAATTTACCTTTTCTACTGTAGCACCCTGCCTCCCCACCCCTATCCTCTTCCCCCTGCCCTGCTCCTTTCTTAATATTCTGAGTTTTATGGCTGGTTCGTTGCAATATGATGACCATCCTTGGAAAAAAAATGTGCCTGCAGTAGCATATTATGTGATTTAATAAATTAATTCAATAAATTGAAGAGAACAGTGTTTAATCCTCTTTCACTTCAGTCTGGAAACAGATTAGATTTTGTCCGCTCACAAAAATTTGATTGTGGTGAAGTTTAGCTTAAATAAATTATATTTTTATTCCATAATAAAATGAAACTCATGTTTTTGAAAAGAAAATAAATCAAGTCATTCTTTACTCATATATTTAATGTATTTTAAGGGACATTTGCTGGCAGATGCACTTCACAAAATAGTATTTTACTGCAGAAATTTCCCATGAAGCTCAGAGACTCCTACTTAAAGGATCACTCTGTGGCATTAAAGCATTGTTATGCCACCACAAGCTGGCATAGGTCAGCTCATTCAGGAGTCAAGTTCTCTGTGTCTGTTACACAGCATGGGGGGGAGAGTGGGGTGATGGATTAAATTCAGTAATATTTAACTGATCAGTAATACTGGTGATCAGTAATATTTAAATAAATGGGAAAAATGAAGACATCACTTAGTTGATAAGGAAAAAAAATTAAGGGAATTTCTAGCAGTCTTTTTAGAAGTTTTTATAAGAGAAGCTTATGTCTAACACACTTAAGGGCTTGTTCTTTTAACTAAGCAACCGTGTATGAAAATTATTTGTATCTGCAAATGCAGTAATGTAAAAGGATATGCTCTGTAATGTCACAAATGGTACTGGCATGGCTAGGTGTCTCTGGGGTCTTTGTTTTCTGCCATACCCCTGCACTAAAGCAGTTTTATTATGCTATATAAGGAAAACACAGAGAATGAAAACCTTTCACTGAAAGAGCAAAGGCAAATTAACCTTAACTAATTGACTTTAGTATTTTCATCTGAGTTCTCTTTGTGTCAGAGTGACCTGATTTCATAATTTAAGTAAGCCTTGCATAAAATTATTTATTAAAAAAATCAAACAAAAGAATCATATGTATATATATCTACACATATATATACATATGTATGTAAAATTTATTGGTGAATAGATCTTTGTCTCTGAAATAGCTGAGAAGAGAGGAATCCTGATCTTATTTCCCAGTTTAGTGGGGGTAAAATTTTAAGAGTGTTGTGAATTGAAGAGATGCTAGAAGATGGTCTCTTGTTGTGTCCTGATAATGTTGGTAGATAGGAGAATATTTCTCAGGCCTTTTTTACAGTGGATCTTATGGAGAATATTAAGCTGACAATTTTTTGGGAACTGAAATTCAGTTTCAAAACAATGTCTGTGGAAAATCAAATTCAGTTTAAAAAAAATCTTTTTATCAAATCATGTTATTTTGATTTTGAGTAAGAAAAGCCTTTGTTTCCAAGAGACACATATTCCTGATAAAGTCACATGCAAGCAATATTAGTACCTTGTAGTATCGTAGACCTTTATTTCTTAAAATGCCTGTGTTTGACAGTACGGTTACAAGAGATGCTCAAGCTCATGCTTCTGCTGCAGTCAAATCCTCTTCCTCTGCTTTTGATTCTGCTGCTGCTGCCCCCACCCCCCCTCCCCTTTTTTTTTTCATCCATAAACATTAATGCATCTGTGTGAGGTCAGATTTTCTTTCTTTCAGTCATGTCTAACCCCATTGAGTTTCCTGGACTGACTTGACTGACTGACTGTGTGGTTGCATGATATTGCTGTCCCTGGGTCATTATGGCCAGTTTTTTCTGCAAAAGCATTGCATGAATAATGGCAAATTAAATAATATAGCCATTTACCTCTGCAGTTTTTTTGCATGAGTAGTTTCAGCAATCTTTAAAGAGCTGAAAATACTTATAGGTCCTGTGTTTATTAGGTAGACAATGCTTGGCCTGAAAGTGTGTTATAATGCTGTAGTAAGAGTGGGACTGTAACATAGTGACATTTCTATAACTTTTTAGGTGTTGCATTTGGTAAAGTTCAGGCTGCTAACAGCTATGTGTGTATGAGCTCATGAAACTTCTAGAACTTTCTCACTTGGAATTGGTGACACCTCCTCAGAGCAAACCAGCTGCTCTCCTGTTGCACTGTCTGTGTTAGGAGAGCTGAGTGGTGAAGAAATTAAACAGGAGAATGCAGCAGAGCTGCAATGGTTACGTGGGATAACTGATACTGGTGAGGTTGCCCACAGAGGTAAGAGGTGTGTAAGAAATGGCCATACTGATTAAGACCAAAGGAAGAGGCGTTGACATGTCATGGGGGGATGTCACCACCCTTCTACTGGCTCCACTCAAACTGTCACTTTGTCAATTGAGTTTGAGCAGAAGGTACTGATTCCTTCAGTACTAAATATATCTCAACATGAAAATGCATTTTAATACAAGACACGCACGTTCTTTCTAAATTCCTCAGCTGTGCCTTTTTTAGTACTATTATGTGTTGTTTGCTTCATTCTCTGGTTTCTCATTTTTTACCTCAGAAAGGATATCGGTCATTTGGGAGGAACTGTGGGAAGCTAGAATGTAAATTCCTTATTGTAGATATTGCACATTTTTGACTCACAGTTCTTCAGTTGTGTAAGGAGGAAGTCTGCTTGTGGGCTGTAGTTATTTAAAAAAAACCACCAACAAATAGAAGTATATGAAAATAAAGTTTTCCAATAATCTACATTAGGAAATCTTCCAGGAAGATGAAAAATTGCATTTTATACAAGTTATTTAATGTGCTCATTTATATGCTTGCAGAAAACCTGCCCTAAGTAAAATGTTAACTTGAAAATTACTGTTCCTGCTGTTGAAAAGGCACCAGATAAGTGCCCTGGGAATAAACTGCAGCCCACACCACTTTGCTGGTGTGTCTCTTCTCTGATGTGATGAGCAGGGACACTTTCTAGACAAGGTGTGGGACTTTTTTGCAACAGCCTGTGCAGACTTGTGGGGATGCTGTCAGGTAGTATGTGCTTGATGATAGATTATAGGAAGGAACTGGAATTAAGACAACTTGTATGGAGGGCGAAAGTATCTGCTGCATGTGATCAATTTTTCAGTGGTGATGGCCAAGTCTAAGTTCCTGTGTGAGGTCTTGCACTATGCAAGTAAAACCTTTGTCTTGGCCAAGTCTGAATTTTATCATGATTCTCATAATAAAATATTTTGCGGTTTTGCTTCTCCTGGAAGTCATGGACCTATAGGAAAATCCTAACGGTCATTAAAAAATGCATTGTCCCTCATGGACATGGAAAAAGCTCTAAGTATATTTCCTGAGGACTGGAAAGCAAAAACTAAATTACTAGAACCGTAACATAGCAAAAAGAAATTTAAAAAAATTAACTTCATGTGTTTCTGAATCATGTTGGGCGATCTGTGTTACCATATTGCCTGGAAGCACTTGTCATGGACTATGACCCTTCTGAGTGGGGGTTTTCTCACGTGTAGAAAAAAAGGTGATCTTTGCCACAGGGCCAGCCTGGACTGTAAGCATTAGGCAAATAGTAGAATAATAAGAACAGACAGGAGAGTCTGTATTGCCTGGCCTGTTAAGTAAAAGTTTTATCATACTTTTGACATACCTAATTTTTGTCCAGATCTTTGCAGGCATCAAGGTGAAGGAGAGTTTTAAGGAGGATCATGTGATAGTGATGGTGTTTCTAATACTCCCATGGTATTAGAGGAAACAAAGGGAAATCTTCAAAGACCAGATTCGATGGGACTTTGAGTACCCTGTTCTAGTGAAAAGTGTCCCTGCCCATGGCAGGGGGCTTGGAACCAGGTGATCTTTAAGGTCCCTTCCAAGCCAAACCATTCTGTGATTCTTGCTTGAAAGTTAAACTTGAGCAGAAGCATCTCAGTACTGAATAAGAAATCATAGGCAGGATAGAAATAGGCTGTCAAAGTCTTTGAAGGTGAAGATAAGCCATTTATGTTTTATGCAGCAGAAAAGCAGATTCATTGAGGGAATACAAAGAGAGAGGTAAAATAAATTAAATTATATTTGTTGCAGAACTGTGATTATACTATCAGACTGACAGGCTTGCACTGGCAGGAAAAGGAATTGAGGGATGAGCTGGTGATAGCTGAATGTTTAAGCTGGAAAGATATGAAATCAGCTAAACTTCAGTGGGTTTTTTTTTTTTCATTTGTTTGTTTGGGGTTTTTTGGGTTTTTTTTTTTTTTTTTGGTTTGGTTTTAATTTGCAAAATTAGCCCCCACACCTTATCCAACAGTTTAGGTGAAGGTCTAAGTAAGTCTGAGTCCAGTGTGTAGCACAGTGGTTGTTGGTCCTGAGTGCAAAACAGAATGGAGAGGGTGGTAAGTTGTGCTGGAGGTAGAAGGAAATTTCTATTTCAATTTATGAAGTTTGGTGTACAAGTCACCCTTGACAGGAGTCAGTATCTATGCCAAACACTTCAGTTTGGGGAGGAGGAGACAAATGCGAGGTAGAGAGACAGACTTGTGAGTTACAAGCATGGTGGGATGTGTGTTTGCACCAATAAAACAGGGAGGAAGAAGATATCTTGGCATGTGGAGAAGGAAGGACTGATGCCCAGCAGGATTAAGGTGATTCCTGGTGAGGTGAAAAATGTCATGGATGGCAGGTGAACACCAAGTTGAGAGAAAATGGAGTTAATCCATAGTTACTTGTTGAGTGAACAGGGGAGAATGAAGAAAGCTTTAGGCCAGGTAGAATCTGAGATTTTGAGGAGTATTCATTGTTTTTATTATGGGATATACAACATATATGTTGTTTATAGTAACTATTTTGATATATTTATTAAAAAATATGTAGGAGTGAGAAACAAGACCTATAGGAAATGTGATTAGGGAAAGGTCAAATGGGTGGGAAGTAAAGTCACAGAGAAGTGACAAATTGGACAGTAGGAAACAGCAAAGGGACTAGAAGCAGTCAGTATATGCAGGAGAAAATATGGATATGGAAGCCACTACCTCTGCTATTTGAAGTCCTTTGATTAATGCTTGTATTTTTTTTATGGATACATGGCCGTTTTTCCCTCTAAAGATTAGTTGATTAATCATATTGCCATCTGTTTCACAGCTTACAGAAACCATGTCTTGCTTGCCTTTGGTTCTTAAAACAGCAATTCACAATGAATAAAAAAGTACAGTACTAGCATTAGTACAGAAATATTAACATCCAAATTCATGGAAGTACAATATTTTGCAGTATGAGTACATATCACAGTTATTGCATCTTTACAAAAGAACCAAACCAAGTATTGCCCATGCTAAAACAGCAGCACACCCCCAAACATTTAAAAATATCCCGGACTTCAAATAGTCTAGCACAGTAACATTGCTACATCAAGAACTTGGGAGCTTGAAGAGCTAGATATGTCACTATTCAACCTTAATTTGTCCTACCTGTACAGAGGGTATAAATTTTAATAATGGATTTATATGTCATGGGATGATTAATGAAGTAACCAGAAAATGTATCTAGACTTCTCCACTCAGCTTCAGTTGCTTTTCTAGTCAACACATGCTAGATTTCCCATAAACCCCTCATTTCTCTTTTTTCAGACAAATCTATCCACAGCAACTTGCTAAAATAGCCTGTCTTGACTTCATTGTTCCAAGCGTGTGTTCCCAAAACCCGTGACAAGTTGACAGCTTTTCCTAGCTGAGGTGCTGGTGGGGCTGAGGCCAAAGCCAAGCCTCCCTCTGGAAGCACCTCCGTGTGATGGGTGCCTGCAGTGCTGGCAGACCAATGAGGCATCTGGTGAGACTGAGGTAATTCCAGCTTTACAGAGCAGCTGAACGATGTTTTTCAGGTCACAGCTCCAACGTAGATGCTTAAGGACCGCCAACAGGTTTTTAGCTCTAGCTGTTGTTGCCTTCGTGGGCATGCTCAATATTGCCGTTTGCATTTCAAGTTTTTTATTTATTTATCATAAAAAAAATTGCCAAGAACAGAGCTTGGTAAAACGCCTGCTTATCTTATGGAGAAACTTGTCTGAGCTCTGTGTGATGATGTGTTTGTGTGGCGTGGGTGAACAGGACAAAATACAGCATTTTACTAAGCCTTTTTTCAGACATGCAGTAGCTGCTGGTGGATGGTTACTTAAGGCTATGTCACTTAGAAGGCGGCACTTTTTCTACTAACGTGAACTCATGACAGGGCATAATATTTTTATAACATTACATCAGGTGTTTAATTTCAACACAACCATTTGAGTTGAACTGGGAGAGTGAAAATGCAATCTGCATTGCCATCTGCTGGATTTCTAAGGAAGTACAAAATATAATTTCATACATTTAAAGTAATTTAAAATGTAACTGCATGAAAGAGACACAAATCTTTATAAAATTTTTATAAAGTCTGTGCAGACAGAGCATATATATGCAAATGCGCTATTTTGAAGCTTTCTACTCTTCAGCATATATGTGCAAATATTTTAGACAGGTATTTAAAACAGCGAAATGGAATTTAATATGTGACTTTAAAACAGCGAAAGAATAGTCTTAAAAAATTACAGCCTTGGATTTTAGTTTCAATAATTAAATGAATAAGAAATTCAATAACAAGAATATAAATACACATCTCGGTCCAACTCCAAAGGACCCAACAACATAAATGATAATTTCTCTGTGTCTTGATGTAACACTTTTTGATCAATGTTATGAATGGCCTCGATGTTCATTGTTTATCCTCCTAATTATATAGTGAGCTGTTTGAAAGGTATAAGTTGTGTAAGGTATTTATCACAAGTGTTCTCCAAGGCTTGCAGTTTTTGCTAAGTATATGAAGATGTGAGTAAAGGTTTGAAGAATTTCCTATCATTATTTTTTTTACTAGTTTACGCTGTCAAAGTAAAATAATATTCAAGTGGAAATATGGTACATGTGTAACACAGCTGAAGCAAGGGTTTTTGTGAAATGCCTTTGAAAAAAAAAGGGAGGAGGAAGCCATCATGTTTTCTTGGAGAAAAAAACAGTAGCAAGCTAAACATATGTTGTTATATGTATATTGTAAAAGGGAGCGGGTTAAGGCCTTCCCTGTAGAGATGCAAAGTGTGTATGATTTTTGTGGACTGTGAGTGGTGATGCTGACCCCTCATAGGTGCAGTAAAGTGTTGCAATCAGGACATGAAAAGAACCACACTCACCTGTCCACGTGAGAGCGAGAAAAAGAAGGACTTTATTTTGGGAATTTCACCTTATATAGTTTCTGGGATTTGGTCAAGGATTGGCGGATGAGAGGAACACCCCTCTGACCCCAGTGGCCAAAACAGTAGTCCATCACAGAGAGGAATGCGAAAACAATCTACTTTGTTTATGTTTAATTTGTGAGAACTCCAATACAAGAATGTAAAAACATTTCAGAAGGC
The DNA here is from genome assembly GCA_024734555.1 of Trochalopteron elliotii. NCBI lineage: Eukaryota > Metazoa > Chordata > Aves > Passeriformes > Leiothrichidae > Trochalopteron > Trochalopteron elliotii. Next base: position 5,650,622 of record JANPWX010000076.1, read on the forward strand.
TGAAAATCAGGGTGACAGTAAAGTCCCAAGCTGATGTCCCTCTCCAAGTGGCTCCGTCTCTTCCTGTATTTTAGCAAAAGAAGAGTGTGGTTTAGTCATAGGAGATGTGGTGTGCCCAAAGATTCTCCCATGGTAGGATCTTTTTTTGATCAGGCATATGTGCCACGCCTGTGCGTGTGAAATAGCAGCACCCTCCCCAGACACGTCAGCTGGTGCGGGTGCAGCTCCTTTGTTCAGAGTGGTGGGAGGTCTGCACAAGTGAAGTACTGCAATAATGTCTCAGAGTAAGCTAACCCTGCAAGTGCCCTTCACTTCAATAGCAGAACCAGATAAATGTTTGGGTGTGTGATGAAAAATAATGTGGGTATATGCATACAGGAGTCTGGTTCCTCTTTCTGTTAGAGGGGTTTGAACTGGGATCTGCCTCAGGGGTCTGCCAAGCCATTATGTCATATGCTGTTATTAGGTCTTTAGTCTAACCTTTAGGTGCTTCTCTACATTAAGGAATATTTAATAGATTTAAATTTTCTTTGCATCCGATGAAAATGTGCTCAATAGCCTGGAAGTTAAGGAAAAATCAAAACCTACCATCTATATTTTAGTTCTTGCTTAATATATTTCTATATATGACAAAGCTATTGAGAGAGATTTGCTGCCACCATTATAGAATAGCCAGAGATACAGAGATCCAGCTTTTTCCTCAAAAGGGTAGGAAAGGTGGTTAAAAAAAGAGCCAATTGAACAAGACCTGCTGTGAGCTGGGTAAGATTCTTTCTGCTTTGTGAAACGTGCAGTCATTTTTTTCTAGTTCCATTCTTGCTGTAGGCAAAATGTCAGCCTTTCCTCAGAAGTATGATATGCAAGATAAAGGTTTCAAACCCCTTGTAGTAAAATGTGTCTTACATGGATGCAGAAATTAACAGATCTATAAACAAGTGATACTTATTTATAAAGAACTTAATCTCATTTCACTTAAATTTTGCCCAGTTGGTAGCATGTTCGTCTCCCCCTTGGTGCACACAGAAGGACAAAACATAATAGTATTAGTACTCTTTCTAAGCTTCATTTAAGATAGAAAAAGTTCAAATGTAGATAGTCTAATTGGAAGAGAACAGGAAGAGGGGCAGTGCATGCTGCTGTCTTCCCTTTTCACGTTAGTGAATAGCCAGGGCTTTTGGTTTTACTTTAGTGGAGGAGAACTGAATTTAGTTTCCATGGTTTCATTTTTTAATAGAATATTTGATGTAATAAGAAATTTACCTACAGACCTCTCCATTATTTAATTGCATTCTTTAAGCTGGTTATTATAAAAATTCCTGAATGTCTTCAATTGTTTTTATGCATTGTAAGTGAGCAGCTGTGTAAGATAATTCATATGTGTAATCCAGTTATATGGCCAAAAGTATTAAGTATTTCTCCAGTATTTTGCCTAATACTTTGACCTGCTTTTCTCATCTTAGTCAATACTGCAAAGGTTTTTAAGCAGGTTA